>PVJC01010542.1:0-43512 GCA_004026665.1 Murina feae
GATCCCTCAGCTCGGCCTGTGCCCTCTTGCAGTCTGGGACACCTCGGGGAGGATGTCCACCTGCTGGCATGCCTGGCCAGCCTGGGTGAGGGGCTGAGAGCCATTTTCAGGCTGCCCACAGCCCCTTCAGGGTTCGTGCACTGGGGGGTGGGAAGGCTGGTGAGTGCAGGCCTGGACGTTTCCCACCGGAGGGCCCACGATTGCACACACCTGGTGGGCCCACACCACTGAGGGGACACACCTGACGCAGAGTTGGGTGGCAAGCCAGGGGCAGACGCTGGTGTAGAACCCCTCGGTGGGGCCTTGCTGCTGAGCAAACACACCCGGGGTGGAGCTGGGCAGTGAACTGGCTTCGGATTCTCCGCACTGTGCAGCAGACGCTCCCGCACGCCCTGTGGAGGCCCCTGGGGGGCGGATGAAGGTAGCGGATCCTGGACGTGTGTTCCTGGACACCCTGCGGAGGCCCCCAGGGCAGAGCCAGGCAGTGGACCCAGGACAGGCGTTCCTGGATGTCCCGCAGAGGCCCCCGGGGCGCAAAGCCAGGCAGCAGACCCAGGACGGCTGCTCCTGCACACCCTGCAGAGGCCCCGTGCTCCTGCATGCCCCGGGGAGGCCCCCAGGGGGTGGAGCCAGGCAGTAGACCCGGGACAGGTGCTCCTGGCTACTCCTCGGAGGCTCCCGGGGGCGGAGCTAGGCAGCAGACCCAGGACAGCTGCTCCTTGACGCCCCGAGGAGGCCCCAGGCCAGACCCCCCCTCCCACTGAGCTGACACACCTGGCACAGCTATGCCGGCCGGCCGGCCGGCCGTGGTGGCTCCCAGTGCAGAGCTGCCCTGCCAGCCTCCATCTTGGCTGGGTTAATTTGCATACAGCTGCTCTGATTGGCTGGTGGGCGTGGCCATGAGCAGAGGCTCAGCCAGCCTAGGCAGGCAGTTGCAACAGAAGCCTTTGGTTTGCTCTAGCTCCATGGCTGTTGGCCGGGTTAATTTGCATACAGCCGCTCTGATTGGCTGGTGGTAACGGTCAATTTGCATGTTTCTCTTTTAATATATATATATATATATGTAATAGGGGCCCAATGCAAGAATTCGTGCAGCTTGGAAAGAACAGTGGGCCATGGGGCTGCAGTGCCACCAGGGCAGGTCTTGGCCCATCCTCTGCACCCCTGCCCAGCCCCTCCTGCCATGGCTCTCAGTCCCCTGCCTGCCGGCAGCCCTGCTTCCATCACCGCTCCCACTCGCTGATGGCATTAAGTGATTGGGGCTGGCGCCAGCAACATGTGCAAGTGAGGCTAGCACCATCAGTGGGTGCAAGCGGCAGCTGCTACCCCAATTGCCCCTCAGGAACAGGGGTAGGTGGAGAAGCCCTGAGGGACAGCTGGGGCTGGCAGCCACTGCTCACACCCACTGACGGCACCAAGCGATTGGACTGGAGCTGGACACCTGCAGCAGGTGTAAGCAGCAGCTCTAGCGCTAGCAGTGGGTGTGAGGAGGGCCATCACTAGCAGCTGGTGTGAGTGGTGCTGCCAGCTCCGATTGCCCCTCAAGGAGGAGGGGAAGGTGGAGAAGCCCTGAGGGGTGATCGGGGCTGGCAGCTGCCGCTCGTACCCACTGATGGCGCTAGGTGATCAGGGCCTGTGCTGGGCGCCGGCAGTGGGTGCAAGCGGCAGCTCTGTCGTCAGCAGCAGGTGCGAGCACTGGGCAGCATCACAGTGTGCAGAGCAGAGATTTTTCAGTAACCACCAGAGGCTCACCCTGACAATAGCAACCGGCACCCTGCCTTGGTCTGGTGGCCCTGCTCACCTGCTCTACCATCCTGCTGCAGCTCACGCTGCTATGTTCTGCACTCTGCCGCCTGCTGCTGACACCCACTATGTTCTGTGCTCACCCCCTGGTGGTCAGCGCACATCATAGCAATGGTTGTTTGGTTGTCCCACTGTTTGGCCTATTTGCATAAAAGCCTTTTATTATGTAGGATGTGCACACATGCTTGCACTCACACATACACAGTGGAGTACTACTCAGCTATAAAAAAAACTTGCTATTTGCAACGACATGGATGGACCTAGAGAGTGTACTACACTAAGTGAAATAAGTCAGAGAGAGTGAGCCATGATCTCACTTATGCGTGGAACCTAAAGAACAAAACCAATGAACAAGCAAAATGGAAACAGACCCATAGACAGAGAACAAGCCAGCGGTTGCCGGAGGGACGGGGTGGGAGGGGCTGAGAAAGGTGAAGGCTTCAAGAAGTACAAGTCTCCCACTTGGACTCTTCTCCCTGTGCTGTATGTGGATATCCCCGTGACTGTGAAATAAACAAGGCCTGGATGTAAAGTACAGCCGAGGGAAAACAGTATCATAGCAGCTTTGCACGGCGATCACATCATGCATGTCGGAGCGCGACGCTGTACACCTGGAACTAACGTTAAATGTCAACTATACTTTAAGAAAAAATAAGTAAAAACGGTATGTGCTGTTACTACTGCTCATTTGCCAGGGAGAGACAGAAACTTGGAAGGGCAGTGACATTCTGCAAGCATGGGGCCAAGATTTTCAAGCAGGTATGTCTGTTGCCCAGGACTGCCAGGAGCCAGAGCTGAGCTGCCCAGCTCTGAGCACCTCAGCTACCTCCCCGTAGCCGTCTGCAGACGGGGAAACGAGTAAGCTCAACTCTGGGCTTCTAGGGACCCTCGGCGATGCTGCAATGTCCTGCTTTGTTCCTTTGTTTTATGTCTCGTCTGCTTTATTTTTTTACTGATTATCTTCAACATAAAACACTCTGTAAATTAAAGGTATACAACCTGTTACTTTGATATGTTTATATGTAGTAATATGACTGCCTTTGTAGCTATATTTCATTGTGTAACTATAGCACAATACTGTTGTCTGTATTCACTATATACTGTTCACCCTGCCCTCTTTTAAGTTCCCCTTTAAAACGGCCAGAGTCCTAGGAGGATGTAAGTCCCCATAGAAGGGGCCAAGCCTCCATGTGTGTCACAACCAGCTGCTGGACTTCTAAGAATACTAACTGCCATGGCTCTCATCAACTGAGGACCAAACTGATGAGAACCTGGAGTTCTTGCTTCTCTTGAAACTTTAAAAGTTCTTCCTGCCTTGGACTTGCTTTCTTGGTGTGGACGATCAGTGTCCCTTTCAGCTGAGTCCTGTGTGTTCCAGTTCCCACAGTCCCCACCCCCTCATCACACCCAACCCACTTTAGATGATTCTCCATCACCTAGTGGAGATCGCCAGGCCATGCATCAGCATCACCTGGTACATGGGCTAAAACGCTGGTGCTGGACCCACGAATCTCCCGGGAGAGAGCTGTCACTGTCTCCTTTACATGTGTTTACATACATGCACACACGCACGCTACAACCCGACCCTCTGGTTATTTTTCTTGCTCAAGATGTCTCAACGCTGGGCACTGGGGAGCTCCTTCAGGTGGGCTTCTCCCTTCACAAGTGTCTCCCCAGCCTCGGACTCCTTATTTGTTGCCCTTCCTTTGGCACTTTCTGGCACCACCAACACTCGGGGCTTATTTTGTGTTTTCCCTGCCCCGGCCTGAAATTAACTACTTCTCCAAGAACCCCTGGTTTCTTTTACTAGAGAAAGGTATTTAGAAACCAAGATCTGGGTGTTAGGTGTGCTCATTGCTACTGGGATATATTTGCTTCTTCTAGCCCCTCTCAATGGACAGAGCTAGGCAATATGTGTGTACACACTTATGCACACACACCTACAGATTAATTTCTGTACCTATCTGTAAACATATGTTAAAACTGTCCATATGGATACTTTCAACTCTAATCCATTAACTTGAATTCATAGTTTTGAGGATATCCATTTTTAATCTTCGTGTGGCTTTTTAACAGCGGCTCAAGTACATCATGCTGGGGTTGGGGAGCTTCTCCTGGTAGCTATGTTACAGACAGTACTAAAAAAATTCCAACTTTAGCCCTGACCGGCGTGGCTCAGCGGAAGAGCTTTGGCCTGCACACCAAAGGGTTTCTGGTTCTATTCCTGACAGTAGTTGGGGCATGTGCAGGAGGCACAATTAATGTGTCCTCTCACATTTCCGTCTTTCTCTCATTTCCTTCCACTCCCTCTAAAAATCGATGGGGAAAAAATCCTCATTTTGTTTAGCATAATAAAAATGTCAGAATACTGATTCTCAGTATTCCTCAGCCCCTCCAAATCCTCTATAACGTGAAACACAAGCCCCCTGTTCCAGAAGGTGGGAAGACCTGCCTCACTTCCCTTCTTCTACAAACACCGTTGGTCTCCAGCCAGGGAACAATGCCTGTGGTAACACTGGGCTGGTGCTTGCGGGTTCTATATATAAGCCAAGACTTCTTTCAGAGATTATAATCAGAATTTTGCTTTACATGTGAAACCTTATTTTGAATTCAGGTGCACAATTACTTACAGACTTAATTATCCTGCCTTGGGGTAGCATTAAAACAATAGATTTAATTATTTTTTTTTTGGGGGGGGGGTTACAAAAGTAACCTGTTATCTTGCTAGGAAGGAGAAGTGACTGTCGCCTTGAGGACTCACAGAAGCAGATGAACCCTCAGCTCAGAGGTTTATTTAGGATGCAGCCCACTTAGATGGGTGGTCTTCCCTCTCCTTATATAAACCCAGTGCCGGTCAGGTGTGTCTCTATAAACTATGCTGAGATCTGGAGAGAGGCTCCCACGGGCACCGCTCACCGTGCTAGAGGCATGGCCTCCGTGGCTTGGAAATCGTTCTAGGTCTTAAACAGCCATACCTATAATTATGAAAGCGTCATTCCTTCCATCAGAAAGAATACAAAACAAAGAAAGCAAAGTCTTCTCACTAACAAGATGTAGTCATCGCTTGTGTGGAGCCTCCAGGAACCTGTCTGGCAGTTGTTTCTGGCCTGTATCTTCCATCTCTCTCTGGGCTCCCAGAGCAATTCAGAGGTAAACACCCGCAGGGCAATTAGCAGTGTCTTTGGGGTAGTAGGAGAGGAAAGTCACCCTGCTATTAGTGTCGAAGGAATTAGTCATGGTTTACAGAGGTGATTTAGTGGCTTAACTTTGCAAGTGGTTGAAAACAAGGAGCCCATATGGCGGGCAGCTCACAGGGCAGTCCGTCAAGTGGTTTA
Source organism: Murina feae (assembly GCA_004026665.1). Classification (NCBI taxonomy): domain Eukaryota; kingdom Metazoa; phylum Chordata; class Mammalia; order Chiroptera; family Vespertilionidae; genus Murina; species Murina feae. The sequence continues at coordinate 5,139 of PVJC01010542.1, forward strand.
CACCTTGGTCTCAATGCTGTGCCGGTCACTGAGATGGCGCCCGCCCGTTTTGCGAGGGGCTGCGTGTCTGCAGGTCTGTGTTTCTCAAGCGTGTGAGACGCCGCTGGGAAGTTTTTGAGATGCAGAATCGGGCTTAGTAGGTCTTGGGACTGGCTGAGGCTTGCGTTTCCAAGGTGCTCGGGTGGTCCAGGCTCCGGGTCAGGGCACCTCATTTGGCCTGGAGGTTCTAGATTGTTCTAGGCACTCTGGCAGGGAGGACTGAGCTGCTCCCACGCCCTTTCCATATCTTCAAATTACCAACATGTTGCACTGGGGTTGGGGGACTAGTTTTTTGGAGTGGTGGTATTTGGCCAAATACTTCTTTGTAGTTTATAGGGATTAGAGTCCATGGGGACCCACAGGGAAAGAGCTAGAGTACAGTTATCACCAACCTCTCTCACCAGGGCCAACTAGAAAAACATGGGGTTTGCAGCACATGTTTACTTGTTTATAGAACTTCGTCCTTAAAGGGAGAAAAGCAGGAAAAGCGATCTCTATCAAAGCTCAGAGCCATCATGACAGTCTCTAGTTTTACTGCTGAGCCTCTGAATGAGTTTTGTTGTTGGGAAAACCCCTTTAAACTGGGGTCTTTCTCACCATTCCGTGACCAGCTTTCCAAGTTACACATTGCCCTTTGTGGTCCTCTCGGAGGGCCCCATGACACTGTCCACTTCAAAGCAAGGGGGCCTGTGTGGTCTCCGGTGTGGACATGCAGTGCAGCAGAAGGCAGATGACACACTGATGTGAAACGTGGTTTCCTGGGGACACTTTCTCTCAGGAGGAAGCGGGAGTGTCAGCTTTCATTGAGAGAAGAGGCAGCCACTCTTACCAACCTCTCCTGTCTCTCTCCCTTTTTCCCTCAGTACTTTCCCCACCTGAGGGAGAGGAGAGGGAAGGAGGGGTTGCATTGGATCCTGACTCCGTGGCCTGTCCCTCTGTCTACGCAGTGAAACGAGGGTGGGCTGTTCCTGAGAAGTCATCAGCCCTGGAACGGGAGGACTGTGGCACCAGCTTCTGTGCAGTGGAAAGTGAGTCAGGGCACCTGGTTCTCTGCCTGGTCCAGCCATTAAGCAGTCATTTGGTCGTGGGGGTGATTTAACTCTCCTGGGCCTCGGCTGTGTGCTCTGTAACTTACTACCCTTGGTGATGCTTGTTTCTCACAAGGAGCCTGGCACTGAGGGCTGTCAGACGGCACTGAGTTGAGTACTGAGGAGGACATCCCCTCTTCACTCACGTCGAGCCTTCTGGGTGTTCACAAAAACAAAGAGAAAACAGCGCTCTCGGGGACACCCTTGCCAGGAACACTTCTCGGCACTTGCCACTCTTTTTTCAAACTATCTTTAATTTTTCTATTTTTTTGCCAGTTGCCCTAACAAAGAGAAAGCAATGAGTGTGTTTGCACGATGACTGTTTTTTTCTTTGTTGGCTCCCCTTTTAAAGTAGTAATAGAAAAAAATAACATGTCAGTTGATTTAAAGGGAAATATCCAGTACAATTACCATAATAACTGCACTCCAATGAGTACAGCATATTAATTATTCAGGAGCTATTATGTTATGTAGATGTGGCAAAAATTAGGAAGATAGTAATTACAGTTTAAGGAACACTGAATTAGGTGATTTTCAAGTTTCTGTTTACTCTAAACGTCCAAGAGTACTCGGGTATCTCATGAAGTGGCAAATACCCACTCCAGCTCCTGTTCCCCGAAAGGTGCACATAGTAATGGGCTTAGCATTTGCACAGCAGGGTTGGCGTTTGACTTCATGGTGTATGACAGGGCACACCTTCTGATACCTCGGGGAAATTCTGGCCACAGTTAACTGCAGTTTTCACTTGCAATATTTCCCCCTTTTACTTAAAATATAACAATATGGGGACAGGCACCTTTGCCTTGGGGTAATTAAGAATGAAATGATGTTAGGAACATTTGCTTAAAAATAGATTTCAATTTGTTTTACCACCAAAAGGTGGCGCCCTACCCCCATGCCCTTTATTTAAAAGCCCTTCTCGCCTGACTATAACAAAAAGAAACTTCCCTTTATCAGACTACGGATAAAGAAATTAAAATGTGTTCCCTATGAATATAAGGCGACGTGTGGGAAATGGACACTATGTAGGCTGCGGTTAACTTTCCACCTAATGTAAGCCAAATGGATACGGAGTTCTGTAATAGGGTAGCTCAGACAGTCGTATATACTGAGTTGAGCACAATATATTACAGGGTTTACAAACAGGATTTCCTTTTGTCCACAAAACTGACTTTGGACCCCACTTTCCAATCTGACGCAGGTCCTCACTTTCAAGTAAACGTAGATTTTAAGACAGTTCAAACGCAGAATAAGACCAGTGGCAATCTAAAGAGCATATAGTATGGCAATACTAATAATTTTCTAAAACTCACTGTTTAATCCTAAAAATGAGATCAGAGCATGAACTGCTCTTTACGGACCAGGAATATATTAGCCACATTTAAAATAAACTACTATTTCTCTGAGAGGACGGGGGAGTGGGGAGGAGGTGGAAAACACCATCCCACCGGCCCTCCAACTGTCAGCATCCCATGCCACATGAACCTATAGGTCAGGCATAAACTTTTTAGAAATGAAAACAACCCCTCCTCCCCTCAATAGACCGGCTACTTTGTAGCTTTCCAGTTAATTCCATGTGAATTCGGCACATGGGATTCCCGGTGATGCTGAAGTATTGTTGAGAGCATTAACGGAGCTGATTAAAGCTTTTCCATCAGCGCCTAAGTCATAAATAGCAGCTGTCATTACCGACAGCTGTGGCCTGAGCGCTCCTCAAGGGCAGCGCTGTCCTTTCTGCTCTCTCCATGCTCACCGCGCAGCTGGAGAAGAGTAGGTGTGCCAGTCAAGTCAACCTAGACCCCACCTTCCAGGAAGCTAGGAACTTCCACTCAAACCAACAGGCGCTTTCTTTACCCAGGTTCTCTCTAAAAGACGCAGTGGATGGATGGGCGGAAGGCCTTCACCGGAGCGGAGCTGGGCTGCAGTTACCTCAGCTCTCTCGGTTTCGGGCTTTATTCTGTATAGCACCAGGGAGTGGCTGTTATTATTTTTTTAACTTGCAAAAGAGATTCAAGCCTGATGCCATTATTGAATTTGAGATTTAGGCTTCTGTAAATGCATGTTTAACAATATTTGTAAAAGTTACCCTGAAGGATTTATAACAACCTTTTCAGAATGTTATCTGCACTGCTCTTAGGACCAACGGGACAGTGCTCCCCCCACCCCCGCCCCAGTATTTTGTTGAACACATAGGTGTGGCTTTGGCTGCGACACCACCCAGCCTATAGCTGGGAGCATGGGCCTGGGAATTTGGCAGCATCTGGGTGATGGCTCTGAAGAAAATTATTTCTGTTAGCAAGACACAGAGCTCTACATCTGAGTCACTTTTGGAAACCAAGTCTTCTTCCTAGTGCCGTTTGTTCTTTACATTTGCAGGTATATTTCAAACATTTCACCAAGGCTCCTAATTACTCTCTCACGTTTCTAAATGCCACCGACCTTGCAAACAGTGCGCGCACCCAGTCTCACCCTTTTACAGAAATGAAAACAGAGCTTTCTGCCAGGGACCCACTCCTGGAGGCCGGTCACCGGGGTCCACGCGGATCTGAGCGGCCCGGGGCGGCCGAGGCCGAACCCGGCGCCCGCCGCAGGCCTCTGGGCGGATGGACTCGCGGGGCTGGGCAGCGCCCCACGCGCCTCTCCCCTAAACGCTGGGGGGCCCTGGCCCGCGGGACTCTGCTTCTTTGCAAAGGGGGCTTGTCCTCGTGTTGAACTTTCAACTTCCGAACTCGCCTTCTTTCACTGGACAAAGTGCAGAGAGAGGCCGCGGGGGGACGGGGCGCCCGCCGCCCCTTCCACGGTCACCGCCGCGAAGCACTTTCGCTTTCCCCGCGGGCACCCCCCGCCTCCCGCCTCCGCAGAAGCCGCCCCGGCCGGCCCCCGCCCCCGCCCGGAGGAAGCCCGCCGCAGGCCCAGCCGGCGGCCCCTCCGGCTTCCGGGGCTCCCCCCGCCCCGCCGGGCCGACCCTCCCTCGCGGCGGCCCCCGCCCCGCCCCGCGCCCTCCACCAGCGGGTTGTTTACACAGCAGGTGGATGTGACGTCAGGGACGCACAGCAGCAACAACAACAACAGCTCCCTCCGCGGGGTGGGCTCGCGGCCTATTTGTCATTCGTTCCGGGAGGCCGGCCGGCGGGGGGCGCGGGGCGCGCGGGGCGGACGGCGGGCCCGGGGGCGGCGGGCGGCGCCGGGAGGCCAGGGCGGGCGGGGGAGCGCCGCTGCCCCGGCGCCGGCCGCGCGCGAAGCTAGTCCCAGCGGAGGAATCTATTGTTATTTATCGTGCGCGGTGCCCGCCGGCCTCGCCGCGAGTGTGCGCGCGCGTGTGCGTGTGCGCGTGTGTGCGCGGGGGGCGCGCGCGGGCGGGAGTGGGCGCGTGCGGGGAGAGGCCTGAAAACACCTTAGTTTGCACCGCGAGATCCTTTGCAGCGGGTGAGTTTGTATTTTTCCATTTCTGCTCCACTTTTTCCCAAGCCGCCTCCTGCCTTGTTTCCGCCACTTTGAACAACAACCAGCACAAAAAAAAAAAAAAAAAAAAAAAGAAAGAAAAAAAGAAAACAAAAAGGAAAAAAGAAAGAAAAAACTACTTTCCACCTCCAGGCTCCACGTGCACTCCCCCAGCCTCCCCGCTCAGGCGCTCTCCCCGGAGGGGCCCGGCTGGGGCGCAGGGTGGGGGCCGCGGGCCGGCGCCGGGCGGAGGGCGCGGAGGGCCGCGCTCGGGGCCATTTGCATAAGTCAGACGGCGGGGGCGGCGAGCGGACCGGCCGCCTTCCTCTCGGCCCTCCGCCCGGGGTCTGCGCCCGGGAGAGGCGGCTCCCCGCCCCGGCCGCCCGGGGCAACTTTCGGCGTCTGGCGTCCGGGTGCCGCGGGGGAGCGGGCGGGCCTGCGCGGGAGGGGGCGCGCTGCTCCCCGCAGGATCCCGAAGTTTGGACTTGGCGCGAACTTTTCCCTTCGCTCTCCCGGAGCGAATGACCCCCGGTACCCCGGGGCCGCGGCGGAATGACCGGGTATGTCCACGCCTCGGGCCTCGCGCTGGGGGACATGCCCGGCGCCACGCACGCCTTACTCCGAAAACGGCGGCGGGGCGTTCCGTTCCTTCGTCGTCCCCCAAGACCAGACTCAGACACCCCCGCACACCCCCCAGCCGAACACGCACCCCACGCGCGCCCGGCCCCCGAGCCCAGCCTTCCCGCGACGGGCCGACGCGGCGCGTGCGAGTGGGAGCCGGGCGCGATGCGGGGAGCCTCCGCGCCCGGATTTCCGTCTTCCCGCTCCACCACACACACTCACACTCACTTTCTCTTCTCACCCCCCTTACGCTGGGGGAGCGCGGGGAGGGGCAGACTTCCAAGCCCCATCTCCCCGGAGACGCGTGGATCACCACGCCGTTCGCCCCGTCCCGGCCGCCGAGGGCTCCCGGTCCCTCGCTGCGCGCCGCCTTCCTCCCGTGCTCCGTGCCCGTCTGGCCGAGCGGACGCAGTGGAGCCGCCGAGCCGGGACGGCGTGCGCTCGGGGCGGAGAGCGCGGCAGCGGCGGCGGCGCCGGGAGCCCGGAGTTCGCCGGGCGCCGCAGGGTCGCGGTCGGACGCTGCCTCCGCCTCCTCCGGCCCCTGCCCCGCCTCCGGCTCTCCTCCTTCCCAGACGCCGCCGAGGTCGGCACCTTCGATCCCTTCTCCTTTCGGTCCTCGGTCGCCCTCCCCACCTGTTGTGACCCCGTCTCCGTCCCCGGAGGTGGAGGCGGCATGCGCGCCGGGAGCTCCGCGCCCTGAAACAAAGTCGCGGCTCCCGTTCCGGGGTGTGCCTCGCGGCCGCCGCCGCAGCCCTCCGCCCGCGCTCCCGCCCCGGAACGGGGCTCCAGAAACAGTTGTAACTCCCGGCCCCGCGCCCCAGCCTCGCGAGCCCGCCCCTCCGCCCCTCCTGATCGTGGCAACTTTGTGCGTCCCGGGTGGGCGCTCCGTCTCGGTTCCTCGCGGGGGCTCCCCAGCCGCAGCCTCTCTGCTCCGCGCTCGCGGGGCCTCTGAGCCGTCGCCCTCGGCCTCGCCGCTCAGCCTCTCCCTCCTCCCTCCCCGTCAGATCCCCGCACCCCGAGCCGAGAAGACTTGCTGAGCGTCACCCCGGCGGCTCCTCGACCGCGGAGCCCGAAAGTTTGCCGGCGGAAGAGCGCACCGGGCCGGCGGGCCAGGGGCAGCGGCGCGGGGACCATGGTGCTGCGGGCGCCTCCTCCGCGGGCGTGAAGGCGGCGCTCCCTCTCCCTCCCGGACTCGCGGGTAAGTCGAGGCGGCGGCGCCGGGGCCGGGGGCGTCCTGGAGCTCCGGGCCCAGCGCGGGCGCGCTCGGTGCCACCGCGCCAGCATGTGCAGCAGGAGGCGCCGGGGCCAGGCGTGCGCCCGTCTTCCGGGACCGGACTTGCTCTTTCTCCCCTTTATTTCTTAAATCCGAAAATCCGGAGATCAAAGTTTAGCGTGGAGTGTGAAGTGCCCTGATAAAATATGGTGACATCCCTCGCTCCCCTTCTCACCCGGCTCCCCCTTATAACTATCAATTATTTCCAAGTCATTGTGTCCAAATACCCTTGCCGAGCTGATTACAAAGTGTATTGATTTAGTCTGGGCTCATCCTACGCGTTCCGTTTTATTCATTTTCTTTTTGTTCAACCAGAAAACCCAAAATGAAACCTTTTTTCCTCTTCCTGACACCCCCCTCCCCCAGCCCTCATCTGTGAGGCTTGGGCCGAGCAGTTAAATTAATATAAACATTTAATTTGGTTGCATGTGAGCTTCTCCAGCCCACTGATGAGAGGCTGGCGTTGTGGTCGAGTCCGGTCACAGGTATTTTCCAAGTTGGGGTCCTTTTTGTTTCTGCTCTCACTAGGGATGCTGGAGGAGCGTCTCTCTCCCCTTGGAAAGGCTTGTGGACATTGAAAACGGCTAAGCTTGACCTTTCCTCGGGTTGTCCACAAGCTTTAGGATTTAGGGTTTGCATAGTAGCTGGGTTGAGGAAAATCTAAAGGATATTTACAAGAATTTTCTATTGCTGCAAATATATTGAAGAACCTCTGCAAAATTTCTATCTTCTCTCCCCTTTTTTTTCCACTGAGAATCCGTTTAAGGCGGAGATGTCTCAACTGGAATTTGAGGAGAAATGGTTAGATTAAGGTGTTTTCCACCCAGGGTTAACCAACATAATTGAGATAGAGGAGTTCCTGTTATTTTGGGTTCCAGAGAGAAATGGATCACATCTTTTAAAGAACTCCATTGGAGTTTTGATTTTCAAAGTGGAAATACCCATCTCTTTGAACCCAGGAAAAGAAAACCGGCCTCACAGTTACAGAGATTTGGAATGGGGTTTTTCTTCTCTGATTTTCTACTTGAAATGTCTAATAATTAAAGGGCACGAAAAATATAAAATGGAACTCAACTAGTTATTCCAAAGGTGTCAGCTAAAAATCACACTGCACAAAGGGGGTAGGGGGGAGGGAAGCTTAACATCACGCCACTGCCTGCATAGCTACCCCCGCCTCCCACCCCCCTTTAGACTTTGGGCTAATAAGAGAGGAGGAAAAAATCAGGGGTTTTTTTTTGGGGGGGAAAGTAAAGTAAACAGCCTCCAACTGCTGAACCTTGACAACCCAAATTAAGAAAGCAGGCAAGATCAAACGGAACTGCCGCTGGGTTGTTGTCAGGAGCTCTGCATCCAGGACCCTAGACTATTGGATCAAGCAGGAAAGCCATATACTTACTAATGCAGAAATGGACCATTGCAAATGCTGATCTTTGTTGTGCAAGCAAAAGCTCACTTGGAAGGACATACTTAGGTTTTCTCTAGGCAGCATTTGAGTTCTTTATGAATGCTGACTTCCTAAACAAGTTATTATTTTTTAATGCATTCTTGTTTCTGAACAGAATGTATCCAAAAAGGCTATTGAAAGAATTGTAAGTCTTCGGAGGCTGTCTTGCTACGCGAAAGTGTGCAGTGGGATTCTTCCTCCTGGCATTTGCCTCCTTCATGAGAGTTAGATACCGTTTTCTCACAGCAAGTTGAGATCTGCCTCACCAGGGAAGCCAGGGTTTTGTAAATGGGGTTTAAATCTGATGTGCGGTTCAAAACAAACAAACAAACAACACACAAGAACCTGGTGATGGTGTTCTGTGTCAAATCCCGTTTGGAATTTAAAAATGCGAGAGGGATGGGTGTGCAGATGAGACATATTGCTTTTTTTAAGAGTGGCATTCAGCAGAAGCAGGCTGCTGCTTTTATAGAAGTTCTCTGTAACTTGTCTTTGCTTGTTTTCTAGGAAAATTTAACTGCTTTACATTTTTAAAGGGAGTAGTAACAGTAATTACTTTAGCATTTTGTTTTCACAGGCTTGTCAAAGTGTAATGAAAAGAAAGAAACATCAAGTATTCAAATTAACTGTCTTAAATTAAGAGGGTGATATTGCTGAAGATGTCTGTAAGATTTTGTATTTATATTTAAATTTGGCATATAAACTGTGTAACCTTTTTTTTTTGGCTAAAAACTCTCCCCAAATTAAATATCACTAAATTAAATAGAGCAAAGTAGGAAATAGGACAAGTAAACGTATACAGAAGAATAAAGATAATTGTCACTTAAGAATTTCATTTTTAAATAACAAATGTTGATCACATAGAAGCACTTTGTTTTTTTATAAGTCAGAGTTTCACAACCATAGTGGCCAACATGTTTCAAAGTCTACAGTTTTTATTGGGTATACCTTTTATTGTGTAATTAAACAATGCGAGTTAAATGTGCACATGGATGCTATTAGGCAATTTTCTGCAATATGTATTTTTTTTTAAAGCTGTAAATATTCTCTGGTTAAATCATTTGTATCAACAATAACAGAAGTTAACCATTGAGCCAGGCATAGTTTTCTGTCCCTAAGTTTTTTCCTTGCTTCTCTGGAAACTGTATCCCTGACCTTGTATATTTACTTTCTCAGGCTCTATTGAAGGGTATATCTGTTTTCAGCAGTTGTTTAGATTAACAGAAGAATTGTGGTATTTCCTAAACAAATATATTTATACCACAACACGTCCAATGCCAACATTAAGAAAGAGAAGGGAGGACAGAGCAGATGTGACAACTTCTTTGGAACCCTATCTTATTGTGCTGTGTATTTGGTTTTTATTTTTTACTTTAAAACTCAAATTCAGTTTTGAAATGTTACCTTTTAAGATTTAGCATCACCAAAAGGTAAGTGTATTCAGACAATGTTAGGCGTTATCGCACCAATTACAGTTCAGTAGGGATGCCAGGAATATTTACAGGGCTTTGCGAGGGTTCTGTCTTTGAAAAGTAATTTTAGGCACACGTTAATAAAATTTAAATAGATTGCAGGCTGTCAGAAAATAGTATAAATTTTGTTTATGATTCAGTTACTTTAAGGTACTTACATTAAAGAAACTCATTTAACCCCTGACTGGAGAGTATTAAGTAGGGAGGAAACCCTCCCCAGCGGAGGCTTCCATGCCCTTTGCTCTGCGGATGGGCTTAAATTACTGCAATCTAATTGCAACTGCCTGGCACTGAGCATGAGCTGTTTCTCTGCGGCTAGAAAGGTTTCCAGAGCAGAGCTAGATTTGCACAGGTAGTGTTTTTGTGATTTAAATTTTTTATTTTTTTTTTGCTTAGGGCCTTTTCCTTTTTTTAGCCTGGTAAGTGTCATACTCCTCTTACAGAATTCAGTTATAGTGAATGTCTTCTTAGCTAAGCCAACAGTATTGTCCTTTTATTTTTAAATGTTCTTTGAACCTGGAGATTATAAGGTCTAAGGCAGGTAGGGCTTGCTTTCTAAGGAAGATAACCCTAAGAGCAGCATCTGCTGAATAGACAGTGAGCTGTCTGCATGAGCCAGCATACATGCTCGCTGTTTGCCGGGAAGTGTTTATGTCTTTAGTTGGTGGTAGTAATCCCACCAGGTGACCCGCAGGGTTTGTGAGTCAAGCCAGCGAGCCAGGTGTGCGTTTCTGAGCCGTCTCCTTGGGACTTGTCTCACTGGTCTACAGCCACTTAGTTATATGTGTGCAATCCAAGGAGCCATCTTCAACCGAGTTTTAAAATAAATGTTTTCCATGGCACTTGCATGAATAAAGGCTAGGGGTGCCCCACACTGGCACATCAGCAGGCCATGCATATGCAAGGAGACGGATCCCTGACACAGAGAACCTGGCCAGCCCGGGACCTATGCATGGCAGTTGTTTTTCTTCTTTCCCCTGGGATCTGCATAGTTTATGCCACGGTGCATGTGACGAGGAGGTTAATGGAAATTAAGCAGATTTGGCTTGTGTCGCCAATCTAAAAATAACGTCGTAAGGAACGTTTGATTTCAAGAGGTGCTTTGGTTTTGCATCCCATAGATAATCCTGCACTTGTGGCTACAAGGCTGGCATTCTGGAAAGAGGAAGTACAGTGGGGTAAATTGCATGGCAGTCAGGAAGGACAATTAGACAGTGTTCTTTGTTTTGCAATGCATTATTCTTATTAATTACAGTCAGTTGGTACTGAGGCATTGTCAGGCCTTATTTAGAAGCCAGCTCCCCGTCACCAGAAGGGTGTGCCAGAAGCTGTGTATGTCCTTGTCCTGGTTCTGGTTACCCAGCCCTGGGGTCCGTGGAAGTCTCTGCAAGGCTTGCTTTCTTTCTTGAAACCTCCTGACACTAGTTTTAGTATCTGTTCTGCCCTGTGCACACAGGTGTGTGTTCAGCAGTTACGCTACGGGATTTAGAGCGAGAGGACGTTGTCCCGCGGGCCAGCCCTGGAGAGTGAGCTGCCTGAAAGAACGGACCTGTATGTGAACGAGTGTAAATGCATTTTCCCTTATGACCCTCCCCAACATATTTTGTTTTGAAAAAATGTGGGGGAGGGGCTCAGTTTAGTGCCTTGGTATTTGCAGTGAAGTTGCAGTGATGTAGTAGTCCTGGGAAACACACCGGCCGTGGAGCTTCCCGTGGTCTCATGTTGATGCTGGAAGCACCTCCCTCACCGGGTTAAATTAATTTCTTCAATTGAATACTTAAAGGAACTAAATCGTAAACAAAATTTATATTAGCCTCTGACAACTAATAATCTATTTAAATTACATGAAAGTATCTGGGCAAAAAATTAATTAAAGACAGAAGTACTGACAAGGCCTGTAAATATCCTGACAGGTCTACTCAAATGGAACTGATACTGCGAAATATTTACATATGTCGGCTGTGTCTGAGAGCAGCTCGGCGGTGCCTGTGCAAAGCTAATTGCACTTTCTTTCCAAATCACATTTTTAATAAAATAGTTTTCTTTTGAAAAGGAACAAGGATACATAGAAAATTGTGTTCAAGTGTCTTGTTTACTGTTTAGCTCTCTCCATGCAGGATTGCTCCTGTGGCTGGTTCCCACAAACCGCTGACCGGCAGGGAGGGGCCCCTGACTGGGAGGCTCTGGTCATTCTGTTTCATTTCGGCAGTTTGAAGGTATCAGAAGCGAAGAAGCGAGGGGCTTAGAGGACAGCTCACTGAGGGAAGAGATGGGTCTGCGCATGGCATTATTGGTCTGTTTATGTTAGATAGAATAGAGCACTGAGGATAGGACCAAGGTTTTTTTCTGAGTTTTATATTTGGGTACATACTTAATTGAATAGTAGTCAGACAGGGTGACACCCACGTTTTGCCAGTTCTCTGATTTTTAGCTTATTCTGTGGTCAGCTTTATTAACCAGGACACTAATAATAATTCTAGCATGAAACTCAAAAATGGAGTTCTTGTGGTTTCTTTTGCTTCCAGCTTAGCAGGTGATTTGTCGTGTGACTTTCTCTGCTCCAGGTCCCCCGTCTGGATTGAGGTTGTAGTTGAAGGTATGTGCTTAGAGCTTGCTGATCTCAAGGCACAGCTGTTGTGTTATTGCCCACAGTTTTCAAGATGCCCTCGGTGCTGCCTGGATGTGGACCACAGCTCTTGCGGGGAGAGTGTGAGCTCTGCGGGGCTGCTCCTGTCCCAGGGCTGCTCCGCTGAGGTGGGGTCGGGGGAATTCAGAGGCAGCGGTGGTCCCGGGGTGAAGTGGAGGCATGTTGGCACTTGGTCCTTACTCACCTGCTTCTAATTGTGTGTGTGTGTGTGTGTGTGTGTGTGTGTGTTTCGAACGTCAAGTGGTTTATTAAAATACAGATTCTTGGATTCTTGGATCAGAATTTTGCTGACTGGTGTGAGGATACACAGTGTTTAGCAAACTTCCCCTGATAATTCTGACACACACTAAACAGAGACCCACGGACCATGTGCTTTATGCTGCTAGAGATTCTGGAATTGAAATCTTTGTCCTCACCTGGATTTCACTGATTGATTCTTTTTGTCTTATATTGAGATCTGTATTATTTGTAATGCGCTTGACCTTCTATTGGGAATCAAAGCCTGTGGCTTTATTTTTTAATATTTTTTATTGGTTTAAGAGAAGAAGGGAGAGGGACAGAGAGACAGAGACAGAGAGAGAGAGAGAGAGAGAGAGAGAGAGAGAGAGAGAGAGAGAGAGAGGAACATCAATGCTGAGAATCACTAATTGGCTACTTCCTACACACTGGGGATCGAGCCTAAAACCTGGGCCTGTGCCCTGCCCTGGAATCGAACTGTGAATCACCTACCTGGTTCATAGGTCGATGTTCAACCACTGAGCCATGCCGGCTGGGCCCAAAGCTGTGGTTTTAACGTGTAAGCAAGCATTGAGGCTCCAGGGGGTCACGTTGCTGCTGAGGGCTGGATGGGCTGGGTGACTTCGCATTTGATCCAGCCCCACATAGTTCTACGCCCGCCTAAGCGGGGGAACTGGACTTTCCTTGGTCAGAGTTGGGAAAGCCTCCGAAGGGTCTGGCTGCTCTGCTGGGACCTCAGAAACCTGAGAGGAGGAGGGCTCCATGTCCAGAGTACAGCACCTGGAGAGAGAGCCACCAGCAGGGGTGCTGGCCTGGCACTGCCGAGGGCGGGCAGCGGGAGCATCGCAGTTGTCACCAGTAGCAGGCATTTCCTGGCTTGTGTTCCCAGCTTCCAGTGGGTGCTGTCCTGTCGCAGTTACCCATTAGTGTTGAATGGCTTTTGGGAATTGCTTTTTCTCTGAGTATTTCATTTTCATTTTAAAATCTGAACTGTTTACTCATTAGACTAACCCTGCTGGCCCAAGTATTTGCATTTTCCTAGGCATCTTGGGAAAATCACTATCATTGTATGTGATGGGGCCTGCAGGAACATTGAGGGAAATAGCCAGGAATGCCACACAAGTAAAGAAAGCAGAACCCTAGAAAGAATGCATCCGACAAGATGAGGAGATGGAGGTGGATGAATTGCAAGGAAGGCTTGTCTAAATATCCAGGGCTTTAGCTAAAGATCTAACCACTAAGATCAAAAGAGTATTTAACAAAAGTTGTACAGACATTTTTCGTCTGTATTAGTAACGTGCCTTTTGAAGTAACCGTTGATAGAGCATGTGTCCAAAATGCCCTCACCTACATTTTAAAAAAATTCTCTGTCTTAAGGGGTGGCTTGATTTTAATGGCTCCAGAAGGGGTCAGTGGATTTGAGGTATAGAACTTGCGTTGCTGTGGCTCTAGGGTTGGGTGGCATTTGTCATATTCCTATAACACAAAGTTCACTTATTTCTGCGCAGACCCTGAACACTTTTAAAAATAATCTCTGGTAGTCAAGTTTAGTCAACTTTAAAACTAGGGTGTCGGTGTCCTTGAATAAAGGGTTTCTGTACAAGACCGATGGAGCTGACCGGAGTCTCGCTGCTGGCCCTGCCGTAGATGCCGGCGCTTGCAGCAGGCGCTGAGCCCCGCGCCTTGTTTGTCCAAAGGAGGCTAATCATTCCATTAAGAAAAGTTAAGTAATTAACTGATTTACCGCTAGGGAATCAACGTCAGACCCTTTTTAGTGATGTAGACATTTTCTAATATAAAATTGGCTGCATTTAATTATTTGGAAAGAAGCTAGTTGGACTTGGAGAAAGCGGGTAGGGCTTCCTAAAAAAATACCGCTGTCCATGTGCAACTGCAAATGGTCTCGGAGAAAACAGTCTGTTGGTAGGAAGCTGCTCAGTCGCGGCTCCTGCCTGGCCTCGCCAGGCGTGTTGTCGCAGACCTGCTGCTTCGCACGCCTTCTCCTGTGCGGGAGCCTTCAGCCGCCTGTGTGCTCGCCTAATTTCTAAACGATGGCTTTGTAGCAGGCGCGTGTGGACCGTAGATGCGGCAGTAACTTTGGTGAGCTCACAACAAATTCCTTACTTGTAGAAGCAAGTCGGCATCCTTGCGCTGACGGGGACTTCTCCCTTTTGTCTGTAAGTCCTTCTGGCAACTGCAGCTCCAGGTTCTCCACTCCCTGCGGGAGTGGGGAGGGTGGGCGTGGTGGAATAAGCTCCCCATCTGTCAAAAATTGACCGTTCTCTTGCACTCCTTTGTTCCATAATCACACAGAAAGTATGCTACTAGCTCCTTCCTGCGCCTGTATTCCAGTCAACGCAAAATTAAAATGAAACTTAAAGAGCGATTTCCTTTCTGCGTTTTGTTTTTTGTGCTTGTTTCTATTCGGCAGCAGGACAGTTCCTTTTCTTAACTGGAGAGCATCCCTCTCAGACATGCCTTTTCATAGCAGAGAGTGGACGGGGGTGGGGGTGTTGAGCATTCTTTGAGGGAGAAATGAGCACTTGGGAAATGGGCTCTGTGCGGGGAAGCAGGGTTAGTCTCCTAACCAGAGCAGCTGTTGAACAAAATGTGGTGCCTTGGCCTCAAGCTCTTTGATCTCTGAGTTGAGAGCAACTTTTGAGGAGAGAAATCTGGCAGATATTTACAAAGCTATTTATCTTAAAACTATGTGTTTTTATCTTCCCATTTTTATTATGGAATCTGTCCCACCAAAAAGCGAAGAACAGCCCAGTGAGCACTTGCCCTGAACTCTGTGTCGGGAGGCAGCAGAGGTCCTGCCCCCACCCCCCCATCTCCCCCAGCCATGCCCTAGAGGTCACCTCTGCTCTCTGCTGGCTGTTTGTCATCCCTGGATTCTTTAGGTTCTTAATGTATATGCGTGTATTCCCCCAAATACAGGGTTTCTTTTGCATGTTGAGGACTTAATGGTATATTGATGGTACCCTACTGTATATGTTCTTTAATAACTTGCTTTTTTGGGGTCATTAGTTAGTGAAACTCACCCATATGGATACATTTTAGCTGTAGTTCATTCATTTTTCCATGTGAACCTTTGGAAGTGCTGCATATTAACTCAAGACAAGTTCTTTACATCCAAACTTAACACCCAGCGCCTCCTGCAGTACCACATATTGAAACTTTAGGGTTAATATGAAATGACCAGTCCTGACTCAAACTTCAAATCTTGCTCATTTGCTGGTGGGTTTTGTCTGTGTGTGTGTGTGTGGGGGGGGGCGGGGGATGACGGGCACTTTAAACAAAAGCAAACATTTACTAGGGAATTTGATTTTAAAAAATAATATAGCAAGTGGCTGATATCTTTCATTTAAGAAAAACAAAACAGGCAGTGCATTCATTGGAAGGAGACTCGCCGTTTTCTTTCTCACTCGCAGACTTGGCTTCGAACCGAACCGCCAGGATGCGGGCAGCACATGGAAGGCGATGTTGGATCACAGTGAGACTTCTGGGTCCGTGCTGTGGTGCAGTGCCCTGCTCCTCAGTGCAGAGAGTGCTGGCGCTGGTGAAAGGACTGGCATCTTTGCAGTAAGAAAGCCACATAAATAAAGATACACTTCGATGAAAATTGGAATGTGTTTGCAATTAGCGCGGCTCCGCCCCGCAGCGGTGGCACTCGGATTGAGCGGGACCCCGTGCAGGCGCAGGCTGGCGGCAGCAGCGCAGGCCACAGGCGCTGGTCGTTAAGGTAGTGAAATTAAGGTCGTGAAAAGTAGTACGGAGTGCGTTTTGAGCAGATAGAACACACTTAATTCTGATGCACAGAATTTCCACTTAGCCAGGCTCATTGCTGAGTAAAACGGAAATCTTGCATTTCAAGAGGAAAGATAAGGCATGTTAGCTAGGCTGACAGACCCGGGTGCAGAAGTGTTTCCCTGGAACAGACAGGGCAGGTTGGAAAACTTTTTCCCTCCTAGCAACTTGGATGTTTGTGCTGCTGTGTTATTAGGAGTATCATCCTCAGGAGATGGAGTGCGCGACGGGAGGGCCTGAACAAACCGAGTCTGAAGGCGGACAGCGTTTGGAAGGGAAGGGGCTGGAGGAGCGCAAGGAGCGGACGCTGGGGCAGCGCTCGTTGTCGTCGTCGGAGACGCGGCGTGGCAGTTGAGCGGTGGCTTTCATTTTTTCACTGAGTTTCTCAGAACAAATACAGTTATGCTCAGTAGCGGCTGCTTAGAGAGAAGTAATACCTGTAATGGCATTTTTTTCTAGGTTCCGGAAGCCTCGTGAGACACTGCCGCTGCCTCGGTGTGGCTACGGGCAGGCCCTGGGCAGAGGCGCGGCACCCGGCTGGGAGGGGCAGGGGCAGGGGAGCTGTGCTCCACAGGGCGCGCAGAGAGTGATTGCCGTCTCTAGAAGAAAATCAGATGAGGCCGCCGTGGTATGTTTTTTAAAATGCATTGTCCGCCACCCGTGCGAGCACCTTGGCGCTTATAGTAATGCCTCCTGCTGTCCCCACAGTGGCTTCTCTGTGGAAGGCAGGCCAATTGGGTCAATGTTGTGATCTGGCTGATGTCCACTGGGAGCGCAGACCAGGCCAGGCTCATTGTTATGTGTGTCCAAAGCCAAGATTTCCACTTGGTGAAAGGCTGTGGAATTTATTTCCCAAAGCGCTGCCCAAACTCTGCTCCTCTTCCCTTCAGCTCCTCCTTGGCTGGGATGATTGCTTAATGCTCTTAATTACGCTGGATCCCTCCGTGCTTTCCAGCACCTGTGCGTAATTCAGACCCTGGGTGGCCACCGCCTGCTCTCCACAGCCTCCCTTCCACATGGGAAGCTGCACACAGCCTGGCACACGCGTGAGCCCGAGGAGAGAATGGGAAGGTGGCGCAGCTCTTGGCGTCCGTGGTGCCGTGTGAAAGTACCCTTCACCCTTGGGTAGGAAAGAGTCTTACGATGAGTAGCTCAGAAATAATGTTTTAAAAGTTAGCCTCTCATTGCCCTGGCTGGTTTGGCTCAGCGAATAGAGGTTCTGCCTGGGGACCAAAGGGCCCAGGGTTTGATTCTGGTCAAGGCCATGTACCTCGGTTGCAGGCTCTGCCCTGGCCCAGGCCCTGGTCAGGGCTCGTGCAGGAGGCATCCAGTCAATGTGTTTCCTCACATGGATGTTTCTCTCTGTCTTTCCCACTCTCTTCCACTCTCTCTAAAACTCAATGGAAAAACATCCTTGGGTGAGGATTTAAAAGAGTAATAGCCTCTCATTCATCGCTGGTGGGACTACAGAACAGTAGAGGCACTTTGGAAGATGACGTGGTGGTTTCTTTTAAACCGAACATACTCTGAGCATACGGTCCAGCAATAACAGTCAGTGATATTTACCCAAAGGAGCTGAAAACTTACGTTCACCCAGCTTTATTCATTATTTCCAAAACCTGGAAGCAGCCAAGATGTTCTTCAGTAAGTGATGGATAAATACTAACGATGGTATGTGTAGACATTGGAATATTATTAAGCCCAGAAAAGAAACGTGTGATCAGGCCATGAGCAGACATGAGGAGCCTTCGGTGCCCAGGAGGCAACCTGAAAAGCCTGCCCACTGTGATCCTACCTCCGTGATGGCCTAGAAAAGGCAGAACTGGGGACAGGAAAAAGCTGAGGGATTGAGGAGACGGAGGGAGAGAGCGCAGAGGACTTTGGAGGCAGGGAAACTACTCTGTACGCTGCTGTAGTGGTCGATAGCATGCCATTATACACGTGTCCAAACTCAGAACGCACAACCCCAATGGGAACAGTGAGGAATCCCCACGTATCCCTGCAATCTCAGTGTAGCCAACGTCCCCGTCCACTGGGGATGCTGACAGTAGGGGAGGCTGTGCATCTGGGGGACGGGTATATGAGAACTCTGTACCTTCCTGTTAATTTTGCTGTAATGCTTAAACTGCTCTAAAAAGTCTTAATTTAAAAAAATTCCTGGGCTGTACGGCATATCCTTGCCCATGTCTTCAAGAAGGTGTCCTTTTCTTCCCTTGGTTCATGCCAAATGAGCATTCACGTTAATGCTTCCTGTGAGAACCATGAAGCCAGCTGGAGCCAGTTTGCTTTTGAGACTTGGTCCGCGATTGAGTGGCTGGGCTGCCCTGACCGCCAGGGGCCTGTGAGAGCTGCAGCGGACTGGACCGGAGGCCTGAGCTCAGCCACCCCTTCGTCCAGGAGCAGACTGTGGTGTAGAAAAGAGGATGGTTGTTTGCAGAGTGAGATAACTATTGTGCTCAAATACAGCCTTCTCTCCACAGTAATATGCAGGCCTCCATCTCTATGTGCATTTTCACAAACACCATATACTGATCATACTTTGTATATCTTCTTTTTTAAAAAATCTTTATTGTTCATATTATTACAGTTGTTCCTCTTTCCCCCCCCAATGCTCCCCTCCTCCCAGTTCCCACCCTACCCTTTCCCTTCCCCTCCCCCTCCACTGTCCTCCTCCATAGGTGTACGATTGTTGTCCAGTCTCTTCCGCACCCCCAACACCCCTTTCCCCCTGTGAATTGTCATTCCACTCTCTTTCTATGCCCCTGATTCTATTCTGTTCACCAGTTTATTCTCATCAGATTTTTTTATTCACTTGATTTTTAGGTTCACTTGTTGATAGATATGTATTTGTTGTTCATAATTTTTATCTTTACTTTTTCTTCTTCTTCCTCTTCTCATAGGACACCTTTCAGTATCCTTCCTATATAATAAAAAGGGAATATGCAAATTGACCATCACGCCTGTCAATTTGCGCAGCTGAGGCTAAGTTCCCATAACGAGCCTTAAGGAGCAGTCAACAGGGACCTGAGGCTGTGTGTCCACCCACCTCCTGCATGGGCTTGACGGGCGACCTCAGGTCGTGCCTTCCACTGACAGGGCTTGACAGGAGACCTCAGGCTGCTCCCCCCCGCCCTGGCACCAGGCCAGAGGAACTCAAGCTGCACCCTCTTCCCTGGTGCCAAGCCAGGGGACCCCAGGCCATGCCCCCTGCTCTGGCCCCAGGCCAGGGGACCTGAGACTGTGCCCCCCACCCAGTGGGACTGGACGGGAGCCCTCAAGGTTTGCTCTCTGCTCTGGTGCTGGGCCAGGGGACCTCAGGCCATGCCCCCCACCCCAGCACCAGGCTGTGCCCCCTGCCCCAGTGCCAGGCTGGGGGATCACTCCCTCTGCCCAGCAGGGCTTGATGGGGGACCTCAGGCCGTGCCCCCCTGCCCTGGCACCCAGGGGACCTGAGGCTGCACCCCCCCACCTGGCAGGGCTTGACAGGGTGGGACTGGCCGGGTCTGGATCTAGCCCAATGAAGGGGGGCCATCCAGGTTTGGGTCTCGAGCGATTTTGAGGTGCACGTGGGTAGTTGAAGACTTGACTCTGGGTTCCATGGTGCACCCCAGACTCTGACAGAGGAAGATTTTCATGCATGTTTTACTAATTTTCTTTAATCTCTGACACTTCTGTTATAGAGAAAGGGCAAATAGCAATATTAAAATATTTCCTCTAATTAATCCCCTTTTAATGTGCACGAATTTCGTGCACTTGGCCACTAGTTTCATATAATACTGGTTGGGTGGTGATGAACTCCTTTAGCTTTTTCTTGTCTGTGAAGCTCTTTGTCTGACCTTCAATTCTGAATGATAGCTTTGCTGGGTAAAGTAATCTTGGTTGTAGGTTCTTGCTATTCATCACTTTGAATATTTCTTGCCACTCCCTTCTGGCCTGCAAAGTTTCTGTTGAGAAATCAGCTGACAGTCATATGGGTGCCTTTTTGTAGGTAACTGACTGCTTTTCTCTTGCTGCTTTTAAGATTCTCTTTTTGTCTTTTGCTCTTGGCATTTTAAGTATGATGTGTCTTGGTGTGGTCCTCTTTGGATTTTTTTTGTTTGGGACTCTGCGCTTCCTGGACTTGTAAGTCCATTTCTTTTACCAGGTAGGGGAAGTTTTCTGTCATTATTTCTTCAAATAGGTTTTCAATATCTTGCTTTCTCTGTTCTTCTGGCACTCCTGTAATTCTGATGTTGGTATGCTTGAAGTTGTCCCAGAAGCTCCTTACACTATCTTCATATTTTGGGGTTCTTTTTTCTTTTCTGGTTGGGTATTTTTTGCTTCTTCATATTTCATATCTTTGACTTGATTCTTGCGATCCTCTCGTCTGCTGTTGGATCTCTGTATATTCTTTATTTCAGTCAGTGTATGCTTAATTTCTAGCTGGTCCTTTTTAAATTTATCAGCGGTTCCTAGAAAATTCTTGAAAAACCTTATAACCATGGTTTTGAAAACTATATCCAGAAGTTTGCTTTCCTCCATTTCTGTCATTTATGATCTGTTTCTTTGTCTCCACATTTTGGCTGCTTCCCTGAGTTGATAGAGTGGCTTTCTGTGCTAGGTGTCCTATAGGGCCCAGTGATTCAGCCTCCCCAATTACCTGAGGTGGACACTCTTGGTGCACCCATTTTTGGCTTTGTGCACAGTCTTGTTGTAGCTAAGCCTTGATTGTTGTTGGTATCACTGGGAGGAATTGACCTCCAGGCCAGTTGGCTGTGAGAATCAGCTGTGTCTAAGGTGGGAGAACTTCTGTGCTGGAGACACCCTTATGGGGCAAGAATTGCTTCACTGGGGCTTTGGTGCCCACTAAGTTTGCCCCCTGAGTGTGCCCCTTATGGATTCGAGGAGTTGTAATCAGGGTGGTCCCGCTCTGACCACTGGTACACTGGCTCTTGGATTTCTAAGGAGGTGCTATTTTAGTTTCTGCCTGAGGCTTCCCAGCCTTTTATATGCAAAAGCCTCTGCGTGTAGCTTGGGTGGGGCAGGGTCTCTAGGAATCAACAGGGCAGGGCAAACAGCTATGGCTGATTCTCAGCTCTGCCTTAAGAGGCACAGGGTCTCGGTGACCCTCGGCACCGCCAAGAGAGAGCTGCTCTGGAGATCCACCCGGTGCCAGACGGTGCCAAACAGTCCAGCTCCTCCCCGTATGAGTCTGGGTCCCCCGAAACTCTCCCAGAACTGGAGTTCAGAGCTACCGGGAGCTTGTGCCTCCCTCCGGTACGAAAAAGACAACCACATCCTCAGCTGCCAGCCCTTTCCGTGAGCCCCCTTCACGTGTGCCTCCGTACCTCTGCACTTTTCTTCCGCACCTCCTCTGAGTCTCAGTCTCTTTCTAGTTGTAAAATTTCCACTCAGCTAGCCTTCCTGTGGGTCTGGGTGGTGTCCGTTTTTTCTTTTCATTGTGGTATTGAAATGGTTGTGCGAGGCAACAATTCTCAGTGTTTACCTATGCTGCCATCTTGGTTTCTCTGTATATCTTAGCACGCTTTTATCCTATACTGTGTCAACACTTCTCTGCGGTCATCTGCTGTACAATTGCTAGTAACTGCTTGGCCTTCCAGTGTACCTGTTCTTACCTGATGTTCTTCCTCTGAGAAGAACCCTGTGTGAGGACTGCTCCAGAAGCACCAGACTGTCTCCGAGGTTGTAACCTGTGGGCCCAAGGATCTGATGGGCGTCTGGAGCTGCAACTTTTCCTCAGGACACACGTTGTGCCTGGGTGCGTACTCCTGTGTGTGTGCATGTCTGGAAGACGCACGCTTTATTGTGAATGAAGGAGAACGAGGTTAAGGGTTTAGAGCAGAGTCTTAGTGAGGGCTCTGATGTTCACAACCTGCTGAGATTGTAGTCACCCTGGCCCGTCCTTCCTCCATTGACCCACCAGTGACATCTGTGCTCGCTTTTCCCTTGGGCTCTGGCAGTCACACGAGCACAGTTTGGTTTGCAGGTTGGAGCCTGTGTCAGGGGCGAGGTGAAGAAATGCCTGCTCGGTGAGTAAATGTCAAGCTTTGAGACTCTGGGACAGCCAAGCCAAGTCATGTGGGGTGTAAATAGCTCATGAAAACAGTTATCTGTAATAAAGTTGAAGTCAAGTCCAAGTGGGATGCTCCAGTTTGAAAATTCAAGGAAAAGTAGCAACAAGAAATGGGAGCTCAGTGCAGAACGAGAAGCCTGGGTCCTTGTGAAAAATGAGGAATTTTGAGACGGCAACAGAACATGAAGCCACGTGTAGGGCTTGCCACAGAGGCCACGTTTCGAGTGGCATTGCTCTTGTTACCCGGGAGGAGGACAGGCTGGGACAGGCCTGGGGGGCTGGCCTCCTATGGCTCGCTGTTACGAATCCAGACTGGGCTGCAAACTTTTTTAAAGACATTTCTCTTCCTGGGCTGTAAGATAGGAATTGAGTGCAGAATATTGGCCGTCCTCTGGCCTGAGTGTCCTCAGCAGGCACCTTGGGGAGTCCTTAGAGGGACGCGAGCCTGCTCCTGCTCTCCTCTGGTTTTCCTCTCCAGCCTTCTCCCAGCGTCTGGCCACTTTGTCACCTTGATTGGTCCTTATTGTCACCTGCCATGACATCTTTCTGGAAGAGGCCTGATGGGCCTAACCTGAAAGCAGTCTCAGAGAAGAGCTCTGTTCTATGCAGACCCTGTCCAGGGCCTGCGGCTTCCTGCCTCAGGAGCTCCAAGATGACACTCTGTCAAAAAATGCAAAAATCGTCGTGTGGGGAACTGTGCCCCTGCGTTGGGCAGTGGGGACGTCCCCCCGCTGAAGGTGAAGAGCACGTTCCAAGCTGGCTCAGCCGGGTTTGAGGGTTTGCGGGAAAGGTTGATGAGGGGCACCAAATTCACCATCACTGGTTCATTCAGGAACGGCTCACCATGGCGGAGCTTTTGTTCTCTCCTGTACGGTGAGTGCCCTGATGCTCTACCCTTAGAGCCCAGCCTCCCCAGCAAGGGGCGGAGTCTTTGAGGTTATGCTGGGAGCAGTGCTGGGCCTGGTGGGGGTTGGTGGGAGGCGGGAATGAGTGATGTGTGCAGAACACTGAGCACAGTGATGGTTCCAGACACGTGATCATGGGAACACCTGATCGAGGGGACACCTGATTGTGGGGGACACACAATTGAGGGGACACCCGATCGAGGGGATACCCGATCAAGGGAACACCCGATCGAGGGAACACCCGATCGAGGGGACACCCGATCGAGGGGACACCCGATCGAGGGGACACCTGATCGAGGGGGACACCCGATTGTGGGGACACCCGATTGTGGGACTGCTGCATGGGTCCCTGTTACCTACCTGCATTTGTGTTTCTTGGGGACAGCATCTTGGCAGTTCACTCACTTCTGTCTCTGTTAGAACATTTGATGATGGAGGTTGGGAAGAGTAAAACACCTCTGTGCTCTCCTGCTTCATCTAACTTTCTTCACATTTTCTCGTAGCCTCTCCTTTCCTGCTGTCCAGCGCAGTGGCCGTTCCAGACTCACTGCCTGGGCGGGTGCTGTCTGAGGGGACAGGCTCTTTGAGCTGGGGAGCAGGTGGGCGTGTTTTTGGGGAGCTGTTGCTGGGTTTACCAGGAGCACCCAGAGGCCAGCAGAGGAGGGGCCTCTCGTGTCTCTGGCCAAATGTGGGCTGCATCAGGTGTGCCTGAGCCTCGGAGAGCATAGCCCCCCCTGGCCCCCCTCCCGGTCTGGTCTGGATGGCAGGAAGGACGACTGTGTTACAGGAGTGACCCCCTTGGCCTCCTGTCTCACAGTTCCAGGTGTGACTATCTACCAAGTGTGACTGTCTGGCTGTTGATTAGATTGCCCGTAGCATTGCCTGTTCACAACCTCCGTGATCTCACAACCTCCGTGAGTCCCAGGGATGGGTTTCAGCTGGTCCGTGTGAGGCTGGAAGAGGCGGTGCAGGGCCTGCAGCCAGCTTGGATTTGATGTGCTTACGGGCCTCTGCTATTTTCCCCGGCGGGAGTTGTGTTCCTGGGGGAATGACAGCTGCTCAGGACAGCTCACCATTTGCAAAGCAGAGGTTAGCTTGTACTCCACGCACACACTCAGTGTCTCTTCCCCCTGTCTGGGGTGCTTGGCAGGCTGGGGAGGGGTCCCCGTGTTGGCCACTCTGATTCCCCAGTGACCCAGCCCGGCTTCAGGGAGGCGCCCATCCAATTAGCTGCATCTGAGCTGCTCTTCCTGCAGCTGGTGCGGGCGTGGTATTTATAGCCTGTGCATGGCTTAGTGACTCCATGGACCGTCCGCAGTGCTAGTTCGTTCACTCACTCACTCACTCACTCACTCACTCACTCGTGTACTTACTCTCCCCCGTTGGTTCCTCTTCCCTCCCTTGTCTTTGACTGACCCAGCATCACTCTTAGGCCAGGAGCAGGACTGGCTTTCGACACCTCGGGTGGGTCAGTCAGTATTTACAGAGATCGACAAACTGAGGAGATTCATCTGGTGAGCCGCCTTTTTATTTACTAAATTTACGGTTGCCCCGAAGCAAGTGCATTCCCTGTAGGCAAGACTGCCACTTCTGTGGGGAACACGGCGCTCAGTCACGCGGTGACTCCTGACACTGCGCGGGGAGCGCGCCAAGCACAAGTCAGCTGCCTTCTTCTCGCGTGAGCACTGAGCACTGACACTGATGTTCCCATCAGGCCATAGATGTCAGCTTGAGCAATTCTTGATTTGAATTTCTTTTTAAAAGTCTAGCCTCCACCTTCCCCCACCAATATGTGTACATTATTTGTTGAAGACTCTCTTACACAATGAATTTTATGCCACGAATTGGTAAAATACAGAATAGAATATCTGGCTAAAAAGCGTATGGTAAAAGGTGCTGATAAGGAACCGCTTTAGTGTCTGTGATGCCCTTGGCATCTCGGGCTGGCTGCCCTCTGTGCGGTGCTGACCAGCGCCTGGAGTCCAGGAGTGCCCGCTTCTCCATCTTCTTACCCCAGTGCTCCCTCGGAGGATGCTGCCGACGTTGATGCCCAAGCCCCTGCGGATGTGATTGCTTTGCTTCCTTCTTTCCAGTGTTCATCCTCCAAAAAGCACATAAGGCCTTTTCTCATTCACTGAGATACACCTTTCCACTGATAAAATGATAAGAAGCACACTTTCTTTAGCTATAACCACTCTACCCTTGGAGCCAGGGCTGCACAAGCCACTTAACTCTGGAGATAAAGAGTCCTCTGAATGCCGAGCACAGGGGCCAGGCAAGTGGCACCAGCGAAGGGTGTGCCTGGGTCCTGACCCACGGTCGGGGCCGGTCACACGTGGCTTTGGTAGTTAAGGGTGGGGACTCGAGTTTGGCAGACTTGCTGGGTGGTCTAAAGCTTATTAATCTTTCTGATTTACTAGTACTTTCATCTCCCATAAATATGTGTGTGTATATAAAAGGAAATAATAAAAAACTTACCTCACCCATGCGTTCTGTGGGTTAAATGAGATAGTCCATGTAGGATGTGACGCATGCCTGGCATGTGTAGGAAGGAACTTCATACATGTTAGCTCTTATGGTTATGATCATCCTATCTGTGTTGGTTAAAAGTCACATGGCATGGCTGAGATAGATAAACGACGCAGAGCTTCCCAGTGACCCCTGGAGAAACAGAAGGAGGTGCGCCCGCAGGTGTGGAATGAGTGGGAGCCTCAGGCTCATCACGTCCTTGTGTCCGGGTTCCTGTTGATTGCTTTGGTTTTGTCTCTTTGCTTTTGAATACGCTTCTATGTTATGGTTACATTGGTTGTTTAGATTTGCTTCTGAAATTTGTGCAGGTGCAGGTAACGGGAAGTGAAACCTTAAGCGGCCGGGGGAGCCTCATTCAAATGGTGCCAAGCAGGTATAACATACGCGCTATCATGTTCCTGATAACCTGGCACTGCGGGCGTCCCGCGTGCCGTAGCAGCACCTCGGCTCCCTCCTGAGGAGGGTGGGGAGGAGGCGGTCCCAGCGCACATCCTTACGGGTCCAGGGCTCAGGAGCAGGTGCCGCCTGCCTGTCGGCATTTCACCTGCCCTTAAGGCCACACCCCTTAGCTTCGGAGACGATATCTTTAATGAATTGGTGCCTCTGGAGGTAGAAAGGCTACTCTGGGTTTTAGACTCACAGATTGCTCCATGTTTTGTCAGGTTGGAAAATGTGTAAACTGAAGCCCCATGTTAGAATACCAAATTTTTCAAATGTTAAAGTGTTCAGATTGTCTAGTGGTTATAGCTAAAGAAAGTGTTCTCTGAAAGGCCTGGGGTGGCCCTTTGTCCTGGAGTGTGCAGGGAGAGACCTGTCTTGGGCCACGTGTGTGTCTCCACACGCGTGCTTGCTCCGAGACGCGCACCGACTTGAGTGGGCTTTGCCAGCAGGGCCCACCATCCTGGAGGTGCCACACCATGGGCACTTACTGCTTGAGCCCCGGGGGGCCTGAAGCTGCCTGCAAGATGTCCACCCATTTCCTGTTTGGGGTAACAGAGCATCTCAAATAATTTGCCACACCCCATGCAGCTGTCTGCACCCTGCCTCTCCTCCAGCGTTCCTCTGGCTGGGACTTCGTTTCCTCTTGTTTAGCTCGATGCTTCCCAGCACTATCTGGTCACACTCATGCACACACACTCACGCACACACACTCACACACTCCTTCCTGGTGTGTTTCCACTCCTTTCACATGACCAGCCTCACTCTATCACGTCCCATATTTGCCTCCAAAGAGGCACTTGCCAGAGGCACAGTTTTCCTCTTCCTGTTGCTCCCCAAGGCTGGGATGGGATTGGGAAGGGGGAGGGATTCCTTGAGGAGGAAGGAAGAGCAAATAAAAGAAGGACAAATAGAGACAAAGCATTGGGTCTAAGAGTCAGATCCATGTCTGTGGGGTCCATAAGTCACCGTTCAACTTCCTTTCTGAGCAAGACCCCAGGGAGGCTCAGCTTTGCCAATAGAAACACCAGATTTTCCCCATTACTGGCACACATGGTCTCGGGACCAGACAGGACAAGGTGCAGGCTCAGTGGTCTCAGAATTGTGGCGATCTTGAGCCAGTTTCTCAGCTCTGTGTGCTCTGCTGTAAGATGGTCTGGTGATGACATGATGATAATTCATGGTGACACCAGAGTCCAGCACATTCAAAACCTTCACTATAGTAAGGTAGGTACTGTTACCCCATCATTCTAATGTGTGGAGGCAGTGGTTTCATGTGCCTTGTCGAGAATCTAACCTAACACGTAGAGTGCGGTATACTGGACCAGACAGTGTGGCTCATTTATGAGCTATGTGACCTTGGACAAGTTATTAAACACTTCAGTTTAATTTTCTTACCCACAGTTCAGGTTTTCACCCACAACATGGTATGATAGTAGGTACCACATAAAGCTGGTGGTGATAATTAGTTAACACGTGTCATTCACTTAGAATAGGACAGAGTCTGGAGCACGGGGGCCCTCAGTTAGTCAGAGGTGCGACTGGCTGTCCTGGTTATGCCCTGAATGGTGCCATCAGCCCTTCTCTGCCTGGGCAGAAACAGGCACAGAGAGGACTTGAGAAGAATGCTTTCAAAGTCTTCATTCCTCAACAGTTCGGGGCAGATGCCCAAAACTCAGACTTGATGTGAGAGTCTTGGTTTTAAACCCAAACTCCTATCATCAGGCCTGAACATTTGGCCCTTTTTCCTCTTCGTCGAGGATGGAGACACATGGAAATGGTTGTAGCAGTTGGGTATCAGGCCTCGGTTTGCAAGTGGAAGATGAAAGACGTTTCCTTGCTACTTGCTGTAACTTACTTGCATTTTCATTCTTTCTTGGTCTGTTCCCCAGGAGAAGGCAAAATGAAACTTCAGTGGGAATGCATCTGTGTGGTTTCCTAGGTTAGCAAGTCCTGGCCACTTGGCACAGCGCATATGGTGCTCCGTGAGGATGGCCGCAGGAGATGGAGTTTGATTGCAGGGACTGTGCATGGGGCTCGTGTAAGGGGCCAGTCAGCCGAGCCACTCCACAGCTGGCGCTTGCAAGTGCTGCTGTGGCCAGGCTGCTGCAGTGGTGTCTGCGTGGCATTTGTAAGGGGCACTTCCATCTCCATTTCACAGATGAGCAAACGCTGAGAGAGAGATGGAGAGCTTGCCCAGAATCACGTAGATGGGCATCCTGTCTCCTCTAAAGGAACGGAGTCCTGGCCGGTTATGGGCAGAGGATCTCGCTGCCATCTTACTCAGCTGGCTTGTGTTTTTCCTTTTTTGTAACAACTTTATTTACATATAATCTAGTACATACATGTAATTATGTATGTATGTATATATGTATGTGTATATGTGTGTGTGTGTACACTAGAGGCCTGTTACAGAAAAATTTGTACACTTGGGGGGCGTCCCTCAGCCCGGCCTATGCCCTCTCACAGTCTGGGACCCCTCGGGGGATGTCCACCTACTGGCTTAGGCCTCCTCCCTGGGGGATCGGGCCTAAGCTGGCATTCAGACATCCTTCTGGCAGCCTGGGAGCCCTAGGGGGATGTCCACTTGCCAGTGGGAGCAGGCCTAAGTTGAAGTTGGACATCCTTAGCGCTGCTGAGGAGGCAGGAGAGGCTTCCAGAACCACCACTGTACTGGCAGTCGTCAGCCTAGCTTGTAGCTGAGCAGAGCTCCCCCTGTGGGAGCACACAGACCACCAGGGGCAGCTCTGGCATTGAGCACCTGTGTGTCATAGTGACTAGTCATTCCCAGTGGTTCTGCTATTAGGGTCAATTTGCATATTACCCTTTTTTTTTAATGTAGGATAGAGGCCTGGTGCATGAGTGAGGGCTGGCTGGTTTGCCTTGAAGGGTGCCCCAGATCAGGGTGGGGTTCCCGCTGGGGTACTTGGCCAGCCTGGGTGAGGGGCTGAGGGTCGTTTTCAGGCTGGCCACATCCCCTTCAGGGAGGGGGGTCCTGTTGGGGTGCCTGGTCACCCTGGGTAAGGAACTGATGGTTGTTTGCAGACTGACCAAGTTCCCCCATGGGGACCCTCACCCCATGAGGGTGTGGCCAGCCTGGGTGAGGGACTGATGGCTGTTTGCAGGCTGGCCACAGCCCCTTCAGGGTTGGGGGTCCTGCTGGGGTGCCTGGCCAGCCTGGGTGAGGGGCTGATGGCTGTTTGCAGGCTGGCCACAGCCCCCAGTGACCCAAGCTCCCAGTGAGGCTGGCTGAAAGCAGGGATCTGGGATTTATCTTCTATAATTGAACCTTTGTTGCCTTGAGCGGAGGCCACAGCCAGCCAGGGCAGGCAGGAAGCTTGGCTTCCTCCATCGCCGGGGCAACCAAGCCTTCTGCTTGCTCCAGCTCCTTGGCTGCCAGCTGCCATCTTGGTTGGGTTAATTTGCATATAGTCGCTCTTACTGGCTGGTGGACATGGCTTGGGGTATAGTGTAGTGACACCAATTTGCATTTTTCTCTTTTGTTAGTGTAGATATACTAACCAATTTACAGTGTACTGACTTGTGGTTTTTAGTATATTCACATAGTGTTATAACCATCACCACAATCAATTTTGGGACATTTTTACCTCCCATGAAAGAAATCCCATATTCCACAGGGATTATTGGAATAATCCTAATTTTTTTCTATAGATTTGTCTATTCTAAACATTTTAGATAAATGGAATAATACAGTATGTGGTCTTTTGTGTCTGCCTTTTATGCAACGTGACGTTTCTTAAGGTGTAATCATGTTATAGCATGACTCAATATGTCATTCTTTTTTTTACAGCTGAGTAATATTTTATTGTACAGGTATACCACATTTGGTTTATCCATTCATCCGCTGATGAACTCTTGTTTCATGTTTGGCTTTTATGATTAAGGATGCTGTGATAGTCACATACAAGTCTTTGTGCTGACATGTGTTTTCAGTTCTCCTGGGTATATACCTAGCTGTATCATGTGGTACCTTCTTTGTTTAACATTTTGAAGAACTGCCAGGCTGTTTTTCAAAGGAGCTACACAGTTTTACATTCCCGCTGGCAATGTGTGAGGGCTCTACTGTTTCCACATCCTCCCCAACACTTGTTGTTACCTGTCTTTGTGATTAACCATCTTATTTTTTAAGTTAGGAAACCAAACCTGGATGGGTTTTAATGATTCGCTTCAAGTACTAACTCTACTAGTATGAGCCAGGCTCCTTTCTAGGTGTGGAAGATAGAAGAATGAGAAACACGGTGTTTATTATGGAAGCTCACTGTCTGGGGGGGTCAGACGTGTAGCTGCTGTGCACGGTGACACAGGGTATGATGGGAGTGCTTGGAATAGAAACTATCCCCAATTTAAGGAACAGAAGGCCGTCAGTGGCTTTTGCAACCGAACATTCTGGTGGTCAGCTTCAGGCACCGATGGAGCCATGTGCTCAACAGAATCTGGCTTTTTCACCGACTCCCTCTCCTCAGCCATGTCATTCCTTGTGGAAAATGGCTACCACATAAGTATCTCCAACAGATGAGTGTTTCTTTCCCTATAACTCTAGCAGGAGGCTTACCGAGGTCTCTCTCCAGGTCCTTCTAGCCAACGGGAGCCAGTGCTCTGATTGGCCATCCTTCTTACACCGTCTGCCCTGGGCCTTAGAGTGGCGTGGGGTTACCCAGACCTCGGGAACCAGGAATGGATGAGCAGTCATTCCCAAAAGAAAAACTCACGGTTCTGTTTCTAGAAGAATAAGACATGCTATCTGTCTGATAACAGCAGCAGTTATTGGTCCAACCATTAGGAAGCTTTCATTCACTCATTACTGAAATCCGTACTCAAACTGGCGTAAACAGTGAGGGACTGTTATTAGCTCACTTAACGGAAGTTCAGAGGTAGGGTGGCGTCTAGGCAAAACTGCAGCCAGTGGTTCAGTTCTCAGCGACTCCCCGTCATTGCCTGGAGGCAGAATGGCTGTAGCAGTCTCTGAAGGCCCCATCCAGGGAGAGGGGTCTCTGGTCCAGCGGCCACCTCCCAAAGCCGCCCTCTCAGCAGCCTCCCAGCCAATTTCCTCTCTGCTGTCCTACCCGGCATTGCCCATTCCCAGGACCAGACAGATGTCATTCCTTGACGGGCTTAGCCTGGGTTTCTAAACCAATCAAATCCTATTGAGGGTCACCTTGGGGAAGGGGTGGAGCCAGCTCCCTGAGCTGTGGGTCCTGTGGGAGAGGGTGCAAGTCTGAATCAGACAAGGTTCCCTGCAGGGGAAGGTGAGAAGGAGGGTGGGAACCCAGTTGGGAATGCCACTCTTGCTTTGCCTTAAAGAAATGCAGGTTTCCAAGGAGACAGTGGGCGTGGGATGCAGACTCTCCGGGCTAAGGAAGGAACTGGGCAGAGCCATGCTTTCCCTGCCTCATATGTGAAATGGGAGGACCCCGGTCACTCAGACCTTTCATTGTGTGACCAAGGAACTGGAAGAGCCGACCGTGAGAGCCAGGATTGGCTCAGACGTTGTCATCTCCCTTCCTGCTCAGCTGAGGCTGCTGGCAGCCGCTGGGGTCGGCGCTGCCTCGGGGAGCCTGGCGCCCAGGGCCCTGCGGGAAGGGTGGGGTCTTGTGCCGCCTGTAGTCATCTCAGACATAACAATTCTCATTTTTAAAAACAATCAGATTTTTTTTCAGGGAAAGTTTTGAGTTGACCATTAGAAATGTGGGGAGTCAATATGGAGGCATGCCAGTAGTTATTTCCCCCACGTACGCATTGCAATTTACCTTTTCCTTTATCACCCACTGTGGGTCAGCGAGCGAGGCCACAGTTATTGGCTCAGAAGGGCACCTTGGTGAGATGCCCACATTTGACAGTTAGGATTCTGAAAAGCTTCCTAGGATGTACCTCGCCCATAAGAAGAGTTTATGTTAGTATTTTTAGTGTATTTAAATCTAACCTTTTATCCGTTTGCATGAACGAACACGTGTAGGTGAGATCAGACAGTCTCGGCTCCTCCTCGTTCTCACTGAACATCGCTCCACGAGCATTTTGTGTGTCTCACCCGGATTATGCGGGTGTGCGTTTCACAGATGGCTGCAGTCCGTTCCGTTCTGTAGTCTGTGTAACGAGTCTTTTTTGGAGGTTTACCTGTTCCTCTCCTTTCGGTGCTGCAAGCAGCACTGCGTTGAACATTCTGGTACAGACGTACATGTGCGCTCTCCTTTCCAGAGGGGACACTCTGTAAGTGGTTTCCCAGATGGAAGGATGGGGGACGCGGACCTGGTCGTGGCTGTGTCGCGGGCTTGTTTTCCATAGAAAGTTACAGCAGTTTCTACCTCATTGCACCAAGGCAACACGAAACAAACGAACCCCCCTTCCCGGGGCAGTTTTAGGTGAGAGCGGTGTGGGGTCTGGAGATGCGCTTTCCTCCTCTTTGTACCAACCGCCTTGCGCTTTCCACGCTGGTTGGGTTGGCTCTTTGTAGCGCTTTTGTGATGCACCTGTTGGTGTCATGCACTGAGTTTCACAATTAATTTTATTGATTTGGAAGATATCTCTTTATATTATGGACTAGAGGCCCGGTGCACAAAAATTGGTGCACTCGGAGAGGTCCCTCAGCCTGGCCTGTGCCCTATCGCAGTCTGGGACCCCTTGGGGATGTCCACCTGCTGGCTTACGCCTGCTCCCCGGGGGATCGGGCCTAAGCTGGCAGTCAGACATTCCTCTAGCCACCTGGAAGCCCTAGGGGAATGTCCATTTGCTAGCAGGGAGCAGGCCTAAGCTGCAGTAGGACATCCTTAGCGCTGCTGAAGAGGCAGGAGAGGCTCCCACCACCACCGCTGTACTGGCAGCCATCAGCCTGGCTTGTGGCTGAGCAGAACTCCCCCTGTGGGAGCACACTGACCACCAGGGGCAGCTCCTGCATTGAGCATCTGCCCCCTGGTGGTCAGTGTGTGTCATAGTGATCAGTCATTCCCAGTGGTTCTGCTATTAGGGACAATTTGTATATTACTCTTTTATTATATAGGATAGAGGCCTAGTGCATGGGTGGGGGCCATGGGTGGTTTGCCTTGAAGGGTGTCCTGGATCAGGGTGGGGGTCTCACGTTGGTATTCCTGTCCAGCTTGGGTGAGGGGCTGAGGGCTGTTTTCAGGCCGTCCACATCCACTTCAGGGAGGGGGTCCTGCTGGGGTGCCTGGCCACCCTGGATGAGGGGCTGATGGCTGTTTGCAGGCTGGCCACAGCCCCTTTGGGGTGTGGGGATCCTGCTGGGGTGCCTGGCCAGCCTGGGTGAGGGGCTGATGGCTGTTTGCAGGCTGGGCACAGCCCCCAATGAGGCTGGCTGGAAGCAGGTATCTGGGATTTATTTGTCTTCTGTAATTGAAACTTTGTTGCCTTGAGTGGAGGCCACAGCCGGCCTAGGCAGGTGGGAAGCTTAGCTTTCTCCATGGCTGGGGCAAGCAAGCCTCCTGTTTGCTCTAGCTCTGTGACTGCCAGCCGCCATCTTTGCTGGTTTAATTTGCATATAGTTGTTCTGATTGACTGGTGGGCGTGGCTTGGCTCGTGGGCATGGCTTAGGTGTAGCAGAGTGACACCTAATTTGCATATTACTCTTTTATTAGATTAGATTTTAATGTGTCTTTTTTTCCCAAAAAATTTTCCTTTAAATGTCATATTAAAGTATTTTGGGGATAATTGCCCCACTGTTATGTCCTTCATCTTTTTATTTGTGCCTTCTGATTTTCCCTAAAATAGATTGTCTTTCTACCCAGTATGTATTTTTCTTATTATTGCTTTACAGTTTCTTCTCTTCTTCCTGCTCTTTCTCCTCCCCCTCCTTCTCTTTTTTCTCTTCTTTTGTAAAAAAGTGTTTCACTCTCAGTCTACCTTAATCTTATTCCAGTGCATGGTATGAGACGAGGGCTTGGCTGGATTGGTACAAACCTAAGGAACAATCAGTCTAAAAAAGTGAATGAATGAAGGCGCTGTCGGTGAGGCTCATGTGGCTGAGCATAGTCCCGTGCACTGGAAGTCACCAGTTCGATTGCTGGCCAGGGCATATGCCCTGGTTGCAGGCTTGATCCCTGGTTGGGGCATGTGTGCAGGAGGCACCAGATCTAAGTTTCTCTCTCCCTTTCCCTTCTTCTCTGAAATAAACACACACACACACACACGCACACACACACAATAAAAAAACAAAGCAAGACGTCTTCCCAGAGGTTTCATGGAGTGATCTGCAGTGTTGTGTGAGCAGGCTTTGGTGAGTGTTGTGTCTATGTGGAGTGAGGCAAGCTCCCTGGCTGGGCTGCCTGCTTGCTCTACGAGAAGCAGTTCTGGGTGTGGTTCTGACAGGTCCCGCCAGCTCTCTGGTCCTGGACAGGTAGCCGTGTGCTTTGAGCCATCGCTTCTCCTCTGAAGTGGAGACGATTAGGAACCTCTGTTGGGATGCTGTGTGTGGTGAGAATGAGATAATTATATGGAAGGGTGACCTTTATTACCAGTTCGTGAGGGGCAGTCCTGGGTTTACACCTGTTTTTCAGAATCCTATGTAGCTTAGAATTTGTCTCAGCCTTTTCATTTTATCACAAAATATTGTTATCAGTATACCTTCCTATGCTGTTTCTGCCCTGTTATGTAGGAGTTGCTTGTGTAGTGACAGCTGAAAGAAGAATGGCAATAATCCCTTTTCTTTTTCAAAAAAATATATTTTATTGATTTTTTACAGAGAAAGAGGGAGAGGAATAGAGAATTAGAAACATCAATGAGAGAGAAACATCAATCAGCTGCCACCTGCGTACTTCCCACTGGGGATGTGCCTGCAACAGAGGTACATGCCCTTGGCCGGAATCGAACCTGGGACCCCTGAGCCCGCAAGCCAAGGCTCTATCCGCTAAGCCAAACCCTTTTTTTAGGGCTGCAATAATCCCTTTTCATCCTGTAGCTCTGTCTGGGCACCAGGTCAGGTCAGCACCTCTGTCTCGAGGAGTGCATGCTCAGGTGTAAGTGGCTGGGACTGAAAGCCATCTGCTGTTACAGGTCGGGGACAAGGTAAATTTCATGTTAGTGCACATGAACTAGGTGGGAAGTAGAGTCTGCGGGCCCTGCTGCAGGTAGCGGTTTCCAGATCAGTTAAAGTAATTCCAGTAATTATTTGATTTTTTTCCTTATCCAATTCATAGAATCAATGTCTGGATGTCCTTGCAATAGTGCATTTTATGATTTATTAAATAGTACATATACATATACACAGTTGTTTTTAATATTTGTTAAATTTGTAAAAAATGTATTTTGTGATAAACTCTTTTTGGCAACAGTGAGCCTAAAAAAACTGCAACTTGTTTAATGAAATATTACATGACTGTTTTTCTATTTTCAAGAAAGTTAGCCATGAGCGTTTACTTCCATCAAATGTTTTTGACATTTACCATGCACTGGGGGGTCATAGCAAAAGCTGAACTTAGAGATCCGTTTGCTAAAGAAATACTGCATCTTTTTGAAAGTTAGTGCTTATTTTAGGAAGACTGTGCCCACACACAGCTGCGCCTGGTTTACTCTGTGAAGCATGACTTTTCATGTAGATCAAATGACTATTTTTCTAGTTAATTTCACTCATGTTGGAGTGCAGGTTTTCTTTCGCACATGCAGACCCTGAATGAAGAACTGTTCATGTGTATTCTGTGCAGAACTTCTTAGGAACAGTAAGTACAGCAGTTTTATGTCATGGTCATTGGATGCTTCAAGTAGAAGGTAAGTTAAAGTAATTCTAATAATTTTATTTTTTTCCTTACCCAATTCATAGAATCAAAATAAAGCTCTTGGAATTTCTTTCTGTTGAGGGTAAAACATCTTACATTGCTATAGGTGATATTATAAATTATATGGAAACGTTTAACATTATAGATGAGATCATTTTTGTGATATAAATAGGAATTTTGGTGGAGAACATATTGTGGGAAAACCATTTTTATTACATAAAGAGACCTATGGGACAAATTTGTCCTTGGAAGTGATTGTTGTGAATGTACATTTCATCATCATGTCCAGTGATGCTGAGTGTCAATTCCTTCACTCAGCATAATGTATGCCAGGCCCATCCGTGCTGTCACAAAGGATAACATTTCCTTCCTTTTTACTGCAGAGCAGTATTCCGCCGTGTAAGTGCACCACAGCTGTTCACCCACTTGTCTACTGATGGGCACTTGGGCTGCTTCCAGGCTTGGCTACTGTGAAGAATGCAGCAGTGAATGTGGGGTGCATGGATGCTTTCAGATTGGTGTTTCAGGATTCTTCAGGCAGATCCCCAGAGGTGGGGTGACTTGGTCATAAGGCAGCTCCATTTTTAACTTGCCGGGCAGAGGAAGACCATTACCGTAGGATTTCACGCACGTGTGCGATCTCGTGATCAAACTGAACTACCAAGCAAAATAGAGACAGACTCGTGGCTAGAGCAAGCAGGCAGCGTGGTGGTGGCGGGTGTTGGGGGAGCGGAGGGATTGAGAGCTCATGCACGTGGACAGCAGTGTGTTGATTGGCGCCTGGGGAGAAGAGGTGTGGAAACGGGTGCAGAGGGATCAGTGGTGATGGGAAAAAGGAAATGGATATGTCAGGTAAGTGGAAGTGGTGGATGCCCACATTTATAAATATTTTTATACTAGGGGCCCGGTGCACAAAAATTTGTGCACTCGGAGGGTGGGGGTCCCTCAGCCCGGCCTGTGCCCTCTTGCAGTCTGGGACACCTCAGGGGGGATGTCCACCTGCTGGCATGCCTGGCCAGCCTGGGTGAGGGGCTGAGGGCCATTTTCAGGCTGCCCACAGCCCCTTCAGGTTTCGTGCACTGGGGGGTAGGAGGGCTGCTGAGTGCAGGCCTGGATGTTTCCCACCGGAGAGCCCACAATCACACATGCCTGGTGGGCCCCCACTGCTGAGGGGCACACCAGTTGGACGCTGGTGCAGGATCCCTCGGTGGGACGCTGCTGCTGAGCAAACACACCCGGGGTGGAGTCGGA
Organism: Murina feae; assembly: GCA_004026665.1. Lineage (NCBI taxonomy): Eukaryota > Metazoa > Chordata > Mammalia > Chiroptera > Vespertilionidae > Murina > Murina feae. Next base: position 42,147 of record PVJC01010542.1, read on the forward strand.
CAGCGGACTGGCTTCGGATGCTCTGCACTGTGCAGCAGATGCTCCCACACGCCCTGTGGAGGCCCCCGGGGCGTGGATGAAGGTAGTGGACCCTGGTTGGGTGCTCCCGCACACCCCGAGGAGGCCCCCAGGGGGCGGAGCCAGGTAGCGGACCCAGGATGGCTGCTCCTGCACGCCCCGTGGAGGACCCGCTCTCCCACACGCCTGGTGGAGGTCCCCGGGGGGTGGAGCCAGGCAGTGGACCAGGGTGGGTGCTCCTGGATGCCCCGAGGAGGCCCCAGGTCGGACCCCCACCCCCCACTGAGCTGACACACCTGACACAGCTATGCCGGCCGCGGAGGCTCCCAGTGCGGAGCCATCCTGCCAGCCTCCATCTTGGCTGGGTTAATTTGCATACAGCCGCTCTGATTGGCTGGTGGGCGTGGCCATGAGCAGAGGCTCTGCCAGCCTAGGCAGGCAGTTGCAACAGAAGCCTCTGGTTTGCTCCAGCTCAGTAGCTGCTGGCCTCCATCTTGACTGGGCTAATTTGCGTACAGCTGTTCTGGTTGGCTGGGAGGCATGGCTTGGCTGGTGGGCGTGGCTTAGGTGTCTCAGGTAATGGTCAATTTGCATATTACTCTTTTATTATATTAGATTTACACAGATAACCAAGTTACAAACATTTTGTATTGAAGCTAATATTGGATCCAAATATTTCCATTATCAATTCGATATTAGAGTTGAGACTTTTGAGATACTACTTTGCAAGTCAGTATAAGTGTTTTATGATGGCATTAAACTTTTGTGAATGAGTTATTCTAACTTTTGGTTGCATTTTGTGTAAAATCAGTTGGCCATATTAATAACTCAGAGAATGGAGTGCGCACACAAAGAACTTTGTGGGAGATTGTTAGCGAATTATAATGATCGGGGAGAGATTGCAGATAGAACATGGTAAGCTCATCCCTGCAAAGGCAAGGGAGTGACTGGGCTGGTGAACGGTGGGAGGTGAGCAAGCAGCAAGCGTGATGTGCGACTCTGTGATGGGGCCTTGTGGTGTTGCAAGTGGAGCGGGTGTGTGCTTCGCAAAGCAGGTCCTTTGAGTTCTGCACACAGAAGAATAGCATCGAAATTGGGCCAAATATTTGAAGGAATCATAAAACAATTTAATGAGTTTTGTTTTATAAAAATACTAGGGGCCCGGTGCACAAAAATTTGTGCACTCGGGGTGGAGGGAGTCCCTCAGCCCGGCCTGTGCCCTCTCACAGTCTGGGACCCCTCAGTGGATGTCCTATGATGGCCCCAGTCTGCCAGGCGCCTTGTGTGTGTATGTGTGTGTGTGTGTCACCACTGGAGACCTGCCCCCAGCCGCATCTGAGGCTCGGAG
>PVJC01010543.1:0-43507 GCA_004026665.1 Murina feae
TTGCCACCCAACTCTGCGCCAGGTGTGTCCCCTCAGCGGTGTGGGCCCACCAGGCGTGTGCTATCGTGGGCCCTCTGGTGGGAAACGTCCAGGCCTGCACTAATGGCTCTCAGCCCCTCACTGAGGGCACAGGCCGGGCTGAGGGACCCCCATCCCCACCCCCCCAGTGCACAAATTTTTGTGCACCGGGCCCCTAGTAAATAAATAAAATGAAATAGATAGATAGATAGATAGATAGATAGATAGATAGATAGATAGATAAACGTAATTTTTTTCAGCTGTTAAGTCAGCAAATTAGGGCCCAAATCTAGCCTGCCCTGTTTTACTAGTATAACGAAGTGTGATTGGCACACAGCCATGTTCATGCATTTGTGTATTGTCTATATCTCCATTCAATTACAATAGCAGATTTGAATAATTATAACAGAGACACTAGAAAATATTTACTAAATGGCCATTTACAAAAAGTTTGCTGACCCCCAGCTTAGACCGTCATGGCCCTTTGCCTAGATTTCAGCACATTTCCATCCTGAACACGATGGGACATTTTATTTGAGATGTTAACTGGGATGTGATGGCCACCATGAATGTCTGCCACATGCACGGTATGGCATATCTAGGGATTTTAATAGCTGACAAGACATCACACAAGCTGGTAGCACCTTTCCTGTTAATTGACTGCAGTGTGGACCAAGGGACCCTCCCCCCTCATTCCCCGCCCCCCCCGCCCCAAGAGGGCCATGCTTTGTGGCCTTGAAATAATGAGTGAGCTTAAAAAATAATGGAATCTTTAGCATCATTTTCTTTTAACAAGGATCACTTTAAAGACATCATCATCATGCCCTAACCGGTTTGGCTTAGAAGATAGAGCGTCGGCTTGCGGACTCAAGAGTCCCAGGTTCGATTCCGGTCAAGGGCATGTACCTTGGTTGCGGGCACATCCCCAGTGGGGAGTGTGCAGGAGGCAGCCAATCGATGTTTCTCTCTCATTGATGTTTCTAACTCTCTATCCCTCTCCCTCCTTCTCTGTAACAATAAGATATATTTTTAAAAAAGACATCATCATCAACTTTACTCATTGACATGGTAGGAAAAAATGCCAAAGTTTTTACCAGTTTAGACTGGTATTAAAATTGTTGTACTCAATCTTAAGGCCTTTAGATGTCTCCTGGCATCGCTTTCTTAGCATATAATTCACCTGGTACATAGCCACCAACTACATCAGTGCTTGACATGTGTCAGTGATATGAAAATGTAAATAACTCCTGGAAATATAATCAGCTTCTGGAATAGATATGCCACAAATAGCTTTAAGGTTTTAGAGAAAGAAAGAAAGAGGTTAATTTTATCTTTCGGACAAATTCTGAAATACGGGAGGCCATTAAGTAGAAAACAAACTGCTCTCCTAGAGAACGGTTTCCGTTTAGCCCTTAATTGATGCTATGTTCACATGAACAGAGGGAATCAATAGGAAATGCTCTTTAAAATGGATCCAGCAGTCAAACAGCTTGTCATCATTTGAGGAAAAATAAAGACAAAAAAAGTCCCAAGTGTAAAAAGCACCTGAACCTCAGAGGGTTGGTGGCTTTCTGGAGGCAGAGCCTGGCCTCGTTTGCCTCCCATGACCAGCCACACTGTCCCAAGGACACGAAGAAGCCTCACAAAGAAAATGCCCGTGAGAATCATGCTGCTCCTCTCCACTGGGTTCCATCGTCTTTGTTGAGGAGCTAAAAGACCTTGTAAAAATACCTTTTCCTACGAGAAACAGCTCCTTGGTTCAGGCCAGTCTTGGACCAGTGTCTAGGCAGCAAGAATCACCTGGAAGCCCTGGAATAGGTTCCCTTAAACTGGATAATCCAGAAATCAGAGAGTGGAAGGTGGCTGAAGCCACGCCCTGGACTAAACCATATACGTCCACTAACATTCCATAAATCTCATTTAACAAACACAGTGTACTTGAGTTCTGATGCTAATGTCTATTCAGTCCTCCCCACCAAGGAAGTGGTGAAAGCTAAGCTAGGAATTAGGAGGGGTATCCCTGTCCCTGTCCCCATCTGCATCGTCATTCATCTTTTTGATTCTTGGTCTGGCCACACTTTCCCTTTAATCCTTCCCAACCTGCACGAGAATGAGTGTTTCCTTAATCCGGGGTCGTCATAACAGTTATGAAGATGCAGTCCTTCCGAAGTTGCTCGGATTTCAGAGATGGGAGACAGTGTCTTTGACGGGGATGATTCTGAAGGTGCAGGCACCTCTGCTCCTCTCCGGCACCTGCTCCAGTCCATGAGTCCCCGAGCTCACCTAGCATTTCCTGAACACGGAGCTAGTCCAGGTTCTGGAAATGCCTTCTTGTTCTCTGTGTGCTGTCCATGAGTGCCTTGCAGGTTTTTGCACCAGAACTTCTAGCTCGGGCTTTATTATGAAAGTGAAAAGTTTCTAGGGCCTGACCGACATGGCGCAGTGGTTGAGCATCGACCTCTGAGCTAGAAGGTCATGGTTTGATTCCCGGTCAGGGCACATGCCTGAATTACAGGCTTGGTCTCCATTGGGGATCATGTAGGAGGCAGCCATTCAGTGGTTCTTTCTCATCATTGATGTTTCTCTCCCTCTCCCTCTCCCTCTCCCTCTCCCTCTCCCTTTCTCTCTGAAATCATTAAAAATACATACATTTTTTAAGTTTCTAGGGCATTATCTTATCTTAATTAGTCCTGGACAATATAGGCAGGACAGTCTTGTTTCCCATCTTATAAATGCAGGAAAAGAGGCTTGAGAGGTTCACCTGAGTCCACACACTCGCTGGATGATAGGCAAAGGCTTAGCAGCCATTACGAGTTCCCAGCAGTCGGGATCCAGCAGAAGGCTCAGCTTTGGGCACTTAGGCTCCTGGTTATCCATGGTTGAAATCATGAAAGAACGGAAACCTGAGCCCTGGAACCCCTCAACCAGAACTCTGCCAAGCTGTGCAATGAGAAATACCCATGCCCGCCAGAGGTCCGTGTTCTTCGGAACCATCCTGTCTCTAGGAACGAGACTTAGCTGTAGCTATTGGAGAAGCCTTTGAACAAACAGCGAACGTATCTGCGGGTCAGTATTTTCTAATTCTAGTTTCAGTAAAGAAAAGCATTCTCTATATTGTAACTATATTGAGCATTCTTTTGTTACTGTCCCCTCATTCTTCTGGGCAAGGGGTTGGGGCTGTGGTTAACGTTTGAGAGACAGCTGTGCAGGCGTGTCTGGCAGCTGGGAGGACTTGGTGCTGGGTACATGCTGAACATGGCACATTGGCACCAGAGCTCTGCTCTAGCCAGAAAAGCAGACAGAAAGCTTGGATGCAGAGTATCTAAAGTGGGGGGTGGAGAAGATGGCAATGCACTGGGGACCCGGGGGGTGAGGAATGATGTGTAGCAAGGTCGCGATGCTAAATTCTGTGCCAAGTGCCCCCTGCTCCACTTGTAGTCCTGGTGACTGGGACAAAGGCGTAGGGATATTTTCTTGGGCACTGCTTCTCCAGAGTTGGGCGGGAGGTCTGGGGCAGAGCCCTTGCATCTTCTGCCCCTGCCCACGTTGTGTGTGGTGAGCTCTGCAGCCTTGTCTTTGTGCAGAGCAGGAGCAGTGGACCAGCCCAGCCTTGGAGCTGGGAGGAGTCACTGCCTGGGAAGGACTTGCTTGGTAGGTGCCTGTGTGAGCAAGTGTGACCCAACTGATTTGTTTCCTTGGTTCTTAAACGAGGTCTCAGATGTTCCCCAGAAGCCAGTAGTTGCTCACCGTGCTCTGGGTGGGGTGGACCAGAGCTTGAAACCCCTTGAAAAGTTGAGGAAACCACAGATGGTTCGGCATAAGTAGGGTACAGGGTGCTACCAGGATGTCCATGCAGGAAGCAGGAGGCCAGGGCAGGGAGTGGCCTCTGGCACCTTGAGGGCATGTGACGTTTGGAGATCAGCAGCAGTGCCTCCAGAACCTGCCTGGGCATTCCCTCTTTTCCCTGGGACGTAAGTCAACATGAATCTAGTTAGGCCAGTGGGGAGCTTTCCTGCCCCCACTGGACAAATTTTGTGGCTCAGTTCCCTCCTGTCAATGTTTAGCTCCTTTTTCTGAGGTCACTGTCAATTTTCCTGGTAGAGAAGATGGACTCGCTTTTCAGTTCAGTGCCTGTTGACCTTTGGCTACACGTGGGAGGCCTACACTTGCCCTTTTTGACACCCTGAAGCACAGCGAGAACTTTCTTTGTTGTCCATTTTCCCATCTTCCCCATCCCAGATTCTCTGAGCTTGTGTTCTCTTTTCCTAGATGAATATGGCCATTGTCCCAGCTGTCCTAGTGTGGCAAGCTTTATTTAGAGAGAATTTTATATAACAACCGCTTACATAACACTATGTGCTAGGCAACGCTCTAGGAGTCTTATAAATATTAACTTTAATATTCATAATGATACTAGCAAGTAGATACTGTTATTATCCCCAGTTTACATATAGGGAAACTTAAGCATGAAGACAGTAAGTAGCTTGGGCTAAATGGATTCGTTTTCATGAAACATTTTTGGTGCATTCGATGAGATTGGGTTGGAAAGCTTGCTGCTATGACAGCTGGGACAATGGCCATATTCATCCAGGAAAGGAGAACGTGAGCTGAGAACCTGGGGAGGGGAAGACGGGGAGGACAGAGAGCAAAGAAAGTGGTGACAGCACATCAACTCCTAAGAGGCAGGGTGCCTTCCTGAAACCAGTCCGTCGTGTGGTGTGTTGGGAACAGCAGACTCTGGAATTACTGGAGTTCAAATCCACCACTCACTGTGCAAAGGGTAGGGACAGTAATGCCGACCTCTTGGAGTTGCTTTGAGAATAAATTGAGGGAACCTGCTTCAGGGCCTGGTCGTTACGTGTTTAGTGAATGGCAGTTACTGTTGAAACTGTCACTGTTGTTGATGTCACGATCACAGCATTGCTCGTTCTCTAGGGACCCTAAAGAGCAGTGCCCTTCACTTGCGGAGCACACTTGTATGACTTCCCAGAGCCACTCCCACCCCTCATTTTCTCTCCTCCCCACCCCCATGCCTGCCTCCTTATCTACTGGATTCTGGCAAGCTCGGTGCGCACAGAAAGAGCCTCAATTAAGATTTCAGAAAAGCCTAAGCAAAGTCCTATAGCGCAGGCTGCCTCGAGCCAGGAATCTTCAAGTTTTCCTTTAGCCCGATTCACCCAAACAGGCTTGTTACTGGGATTGCATTTTGGGGCTAAGGCAACTTGGATCTTTCAAAAGGGTTGGAGTTTACAGAAAAAAATAACTGAAAAGCATAACGCAACAGAGCTTTTGAGTGGAATGAAATGGCCATGAACAGCTGTACATGTTAATCTGGGCAGATTCCGTGTGTCATCTGCACGTTAGCAAGGAAAGACGTTGACCATTGACCAGTGGTACCAAGTGCCTTAGGAACTCCCAGCAAGCCCTGCTCAGGGACCACAAGGGCTCCTCAGCCATGTCTACCCCATAACCCACACCTCCCGTAGCCCGGTGGTGCACACATGTGTTATCAGAAAGAGGAGGATCCCGTACCTGGGAGCCTTGTGTTAATGGGAGGCCTGGAATTTCCTGTTGGCGGCATCTCCCAGAGAAAGGGGTTAGGTCGGGTGATCTCTTAAGGTCCTTTTCCTCCTGACATTCATTCGCTAGATCCGTGTCGCCTACATCAGACCTCAGTTTGCATCCTGGATTGGCACTGACTGGCCGGGTGAGTCTGGCCAAGTTATTTAACCTTTTTGGGTTGGCGAGAAACGAGACTGTACTCCAAAACGTTCTCGTAAAGAGAAAGAGAAATGCGGGATCACTTAGCAATGCCTAGACCCGGTAGCTAGTGTTACGTTGTTTTCCTCGTGAGGTGGTTAAATAGCTTTTTCCTTTCCTTCATGAAATATTCAGCACAGTGTTATTGCCGATGAGCCTGAAAGCGTTTTCTTGGTTTGTAATGCCTCTTTTTTATAGCACAGCAGGAATAATTTAATTTTGATAATTAATTCTATAGTTTCTTCCCCAGCATTGGCCCAAGGAGTTAAAGATATCGCCCCTTGGGAATCAACTAATGAGACTTGTGCATCTTCTGAAAGATTTCCCAGAATCGCTCCGTGAATGTGTGAGGATATTAGGATGCAAATAATCATTTAATAACCTTAAGTGTGCGTTACTTTAAATTTTAGTGCTCATAAGCTCATACACATTAAAAAAATGTGTGCAGTAGATTAGGTTCAGTCCAGATGTCAGGTAAAAATATTTGTACTCTCTCACATTATACATTTCATATTTTTTTTCCTCTTCTCCCATTATCAGAGAATTCATGTTTATTTTTGTCATGATTTGTCATAAGCCTGAATGCCAGTAGATGTGTGTTATATTGACTACCCAGTTCTTGATTTTATTAAACTTACCGTGTCCTTTAATCTAGAATTAAGGTCTTCCTTTATTTGGGGAAAACCTTTTTCTATTATAGTGAATCTCCAACGTGGGTGTACATCATAGTCACCTAGAGAGCTTGTTAAAACAGATTGCTAGGCCTTACCTCAGAGTATCTGATTTTTTAAAAATACATTTTATTGGTTTTTTTACAGAGAGGAAGGGAGAGGGATAGAGAGTTAGAAACATCGATGAGAGAGAAACATCGATCAGTTGCCTCCTGCACACTCCCTACTGGGGATGTGCCCGCAACCAAGGTACATGCCCTTGACCAGAACCGAACCTGGGACCCTTGAGTCTGCAGGCCGACGCTCTATCCACTGAGCCAAACCAGCTAGGGCCACAGTATCTGATTTTAGTAGGTCTTGAAGATCCTCTAAAATTTGTATTTCTATAAACTCCCAGGTGATGGTGTTAGGCCGAGCATCCCACTGTGAGAACGAGAACCACTGCTCTAAAATATTGTCACTCATTTTGTCTGGCTATTGTGTATAATGTCCTTATAATGTTTCTCTTGCTTTAACGTTTCTTTTTTTTCAGGGACACCAGCTTTATGAATAGTAGGGTGCATATTTCCACCCCATCATGTTATCTCTAGTCCTCTCTAACTCCTCTTCACTTTGCTTTATTTCCTTCAGCCCATCCTCTATGTCCTTATGGACACACAGGGGCCACATGCTCACCCGACAAGCACAGGGAAGGCGTGTGTGGCGGCTTTGCAACTCAAAGACCTAAAATAACCACAAAGGATGGCCTGAAGTTATAACTTTTTAACTGAGAGCAGTTTGTGGTGGGTAGTCACGTCCCCGGCCGGTATCTTCCCTGACAAAGGTCGAGCCTGTCTGTTGTCTTTTTGCATCTGCGGTAACATATCGTTGGGAAGCCCAAGTAATTTTCCGTTTTCCGGACCCCTCAGAGCACAGGCACCATCGCTCTGTGGAGACCACAGTCCCCTCATGGTTACTGAGTTCATCATTGACCGTGAACTGTCGAGCACCCACCTAAGTAAAAGAACCATGTCCATCATTTTACTTTTTATCCAATCCCAGAGGTTTCCCTACTTTTCTTTCTCCCGCCTCCTTCATCCATCACCAGTGGAGTCCATGTAACCCACTTACCTCTCCTCCTTTGATTGTAATGTATAGAACAAGGTGAGAAACTGCCATTCTCCGGAGCATTATCCCAATCCATTAAGATGGTGCTTCCCAGCATTTGTCAAAAGTTTGGCTCAAACAACTCACAGAAATTCTTCGCAGGTTTGAATGATTCTTACGTTGACGTCCTTGACAGGATTTTCATCAATGTCCCTTCTCCTCTTTGCCACCACGCCTGTGAGTTTCTGTCATTGTACTTTTGGTTTCATTTCTTTCCTGAATTCTGCTGTCTCACTCTAACTCTTTCTGTTGTTTCCTATTCTCTTCTTTGGATCTTTTTTTTTTCCTGGTCTGAATTTTTTGTCTGGCTATTGTGTGTAATGTTCTTATTTTTTTTCTCCTCATGTCTTCAAGTGTCTTTACAAAATTTATGTGGTGGTTTCTCGGAAGGATTTCACTTTTTTTAAATGGAGCGCATTCTTCCTGGACCCACCCTTTATGGAATATTTATGTGGCAAAGGAGCCTTAAAAAAAAACAAAAAGTCCAGCCCTAACTGGTTTGGCTCAGTGGATAGAGCGTCGGCCTGCAGACTCAAGGGTCCCAGGTTGGATTCCAGTCAAGGGCATGTGCCTTGGTTGCGGGCACATCCCCAGTGGGAGGTATGCAGGAGGCAGCTGATCGATGTTTCTCTCTCATCGATGTTTCTAACTCTCTATCCCTCTCCCTTCCTCTCTGTAAAAAATCAATAAAATTTATATTTAAAAAAAAGTCCAAATAGAACAGCAGTTAACCTGAAACCTAGGTCTGCTACACAGAACACTTTCTCAAGGGCTCACAACTTGCGTACACTTACAGTGGGCCACACTATGTGTGTGTATGTGTGTGTACATGAGTTGTCAACATTTACTTCCCTAGCTCTCTAAGAGCAGAGTCTCCAGGGAAGCTTGCCTACACTTTCTCCTGATCCTGCCACAGTGACTGCTCGCTTCTTTCCACTGTGGCTCCCTGTGCGTTACCTTATTCCGCCGCCCCTCTCCTGCCAATCACACTGTAAAGCATATTGGGACGCTCTCATATCTCACAAGTACCTCGGCCTTGCTGGGAGTCCTACGCCCTCTAGTGCCTGGGAGCCAGCCATCTTTCAGCCTATGGGACAGTCACAGGCCAAGAGGAGCTGCTCCCTCCAAAATACTGGGAGGGTCCTTATGAACAGCAGCAGTCAACTGTACTGAGCAGGTCTCCCCTAAGTAAGAAGAGAGTGAGGGTGAGGAAGTGAGGCTGGATATCATACTCAGAATGAACGATAGGCCTGCTTCTATTCAGAGAGACGCAGTTGGCGCCGCCTCTGTTGTGAAGGGAGCTAGTCCACATGAAACCCAACCTTTTTTTCTCTTCCAACCCTAGAAGAGACACCCTGAAATATGGCCTAAGAGACAGTGATAATAGCATCAACATGGACATTTATGGAGAGCTCATCAGAAGCCAGACATGGTGAATAAGTCACCTGTGACCCTGTCACCTGAATGAAGTTATCTTCATGTCTACATGTTATCATCCACATATTTTACAAGGTGACCATCATGGTAATACCTACTCTTTACTAGAGGCCCAGTGCACAAAATTCATGCATTCAGGAGGTGGGGATCCCTCAGCCCAGCCTGTGCTCTCTCACAGTCCAGGAGCCCTCAGCGGATGTCTCACTGCTGCGGAGGCAGAAGGGGCTCCTGCCTTGGCCACTGTGCTTGCTAACTATGAGCCCGGCTTCTGGCTGAGTGACACTCCCCTTGGGGAAGCACACTGACCATCAGGGGGCAGCTCCTGCATTGAGTGTCTGCCCCCCGGTGGTCAGCACGCATCAAAGCAACCGGTCATTCCACCATTCAGTCGATTTGCATGTTAGCCTTTTATTATGTAGGATTTTACTTAAATATAGCCATTCTTAGCCACACTTCTATACAATAATCATCATTGAATGCCTGTCTAGTAGTCTATCATGTTATTGTGCCATGGCTTACTAATCCATTCTTGTGATTTTAAACATTCATATTTCTTCTCCTAATTTTATTTTGCAAGTGCAGAGAATGCTCCCATGAACATCTTTATGCAGATGTCCTCTGCTTCTGGTTATTTTCCTAAGAAAATTTCCAGGAGTAGAATTCTTGGCTCAACGTCTGTGTTTTGTAATTTTGACTCCTCTGAAAGAGTACCACATTGTTTTCTCACAGAAGTGTATGCACTCATTCCGCATCAGCAATAAACATCCAGCTCAGCACACACGCCAGTGTCAGGATCTCTCATTTTTTAAAATGTTCACTGTGTTGCTGAAAATAAAACTGTTTTGCTGTAGGAGAGTAAAAATATATCAGTGATTTTGAATGTTTTCCTCCGGCTTCTTTTAAAGAGTCTATTAACCTCTTGAGATGATTGAGGATGTAGTGTCAGATTCATGACGTTGAACACCTGGGTTGCTGCTGAGCATTGTATAGAGTTTCCTCCCAGCAAGTTTATTTAGCCTTGAAAGACAAACAATAGCTCTGCACAGAACACCATAATTCATTTATCTTTTCTCCCCCGTGGGGAGCTATGAAATGGAATCAACTATAGATCGATCAAGGACAAGGCATTCAAGTTATGCATAAGACAGAGGATAAGATCTCCCCAGGCTTAGCTCTCATGGCTGGCAGCGATTCACTGAAGCGAGTAATAAAAAAAAGGGAAAGTATACATTTTCTCTGGCTTTAGTTCCAAACCCTTTGCTGTGTTTTGTTTGTTTGGTTTTGTTTTTCATTAGTGTTTTAGCATGTAATGGCTACACTGTCATATGTAGGCTACCGTTTAGACTTGTGTTGACCATGGAAAGATGGTGTGCTCATTTCCGCTGGGTACTGTCAGGGCGGCTGCAGATGCATCAAGCCTCGGAAGATGCTCTATTTGAAAACACTGTGTTTGGTGTCACCGCCTGCAAAACCCGGGCATGGTCCATTTCACCCACCCCCTTGTTATTAAAAAAAAAAAATTGAGAAGCAAATCCTGTCTTGTCTTGTATATCTAAATATATAGTAATATAGTCCTTTTTTTCTAAGTAAAATTAATATATTGGTAGTTGATACTCATATGATAAAAGAGGACAAGTAGACGGAATAACATGGCTCCTCTGTAAGAGCAAAGGTTGTCACTCATTTTAGGGGTGCACCTGGATATCTCTCCTCCCCCATATTCTGGCAATGGCTGCACAGATGCCACGCACACCACCCACTTTTTACCTTTACTGCCATTGTATGTGTTACCTTTCAGGTACTTTTCATTTGCTCATTTCATCAAAGAAAAAATTAATAACACATTTTAGTTTAACCTATCTCCAGGGCAAATCTCACAAGTTGTATATTATTTTACTTTTTTAAATTGTGGTAAAATATATGTAACATAAATCTTGCCATTTTAACATTAGAACAATATAGTTCTGTGGCATTAAGTCCATTCATACTGTGTCTGTCTGTCATCGTTTTAGGTAATATGCCTTTAAAAATACACACACACACACACACACACACACACTAGAGGCCCAGTGCATGAAAATTCATGCACATGGAAGGTCCCTCAGCCCAGCCTGCACCCTCTCACAGTCTGGGACCCTTGGGGGGATACCCACCTGCTGGCTTAGGCCTGTTCTCCGAGAACAGATGATCTAAAAGAAATAATCATATTCTTGGATTTTTTAAAAAAGGTAATGGTTGCATGAAAATTCACTGCTGGTGGAGCTGAGGGGACTGGGTGCTGCCATCTTGTGGCTGAGGGTGCTGCCATCTTGTGAGGGCATGATTGTTAACTAGCATATTCCCTCTTTATTATATAAGATACACACACACACACACACACTGAGTGGCCAGATTATTATGACCACCTGACGTTTGTAGGCAAATTAGCTATAATTTCACATTTATTAAATATTTGATTTCAGAGAGGAAGGGAGAGGGAGAGAGATAGAAACATCAGTAAAGAGAGAGAATAATCGATCAGCTGCCTCCTGCACACCCCACACTGGGGATCAAGCCCACAACCTGGACATGTGCTCTGACCAGGACCTGAACCATGACCTCCTGGTTCATAGGTCAATGCTCAACCACTGAGCCATGCCAACCAGGCTGCCCTTTTAAGATTTTCGTATTATTCTTTATTTTCTTTAGTTTTACTAGAACGTATCTACGCATGAGTTTTAAAATGTTTCTTATTCATCATTGGACTTCTTAAATCAGTATATTGGGATGTCTTTCATTAGTTTTGGGAAATTTGCCCTTTTTCCTGGGTCAGCCATCAACAGCAACTGTATACTGGGAAAGACAAAAAATATTTTTGAATATCAAGTGTGGTAAATGCTGGTGGCTGGTTATAATATAAGCCCTCGTACATAATGCAATCAGGACTTAACGGGTTTATAATTCCCAGGGGAATGATCCTATTAAAGTATGTATGTCTTACACCTTTTAAAAACTTAAAACATATAAATATACATTTATTCAGTAATACTTTAATGCAGGACTAAGGTATGTTTCTTGATTGTGGATGTAGTGGAATTATATATAAAATCCAATAGCTGCTGCTTTAGTTTAGAGCAAGAAGTTAAAGGTACTTGCAAAGCATACTAAAAGCAGAATTCTGATATATCTAGCTTTTCCAGTCTTTCATAGTTTTGTTGCTCATATTTAATTTAGTCTACCCAGTCTTCCCCAGACTTTCAATTTCATTTTAATAGAGCAATTCTCTTTCATTTCACACACCTTTCATTACTTTCCATAATATTTAACTAAGTTATGTATAACTGGCACAAACATACTTAGATGCAGATTCTTGATACAACTCAACTGGCAGAGGCAGAAATCTCTAGTGTCCTAGAGAGTAGGCAACTACCTGTGATCATTCAGTGTACCTTGAGGATCATCATGTTTTATGGAAAAAAAATGGGGAGACAAAGAGTATTGACTGAGTGGAGGTTGGCTAAGACAGCATCTCTCTACTATAGCCCTACTTTCTAGAATTCATTACCACTAGCACTTTCTCTATATCTGGACCTAAACTGAGAATTCCAAAAGTCATTAAAAGGGCTTCAGAGCACAGAGGAGAAATTGTATAGAGTGTTAAGATAGCACAAAAAAACCTCCTACCAAATTACAAAACATGAACATTTTAGATCAACGTAATTTATGAATGTTAATGTAAAACTCTTAGGTAAAGGATTCACTAATAGAATCCAGAAGTGCGTTTAAAAGAACAACACATCATAGCAAAATAGTATTCACCTTGGAAACACGGGGAATTCAGAAATCAAGCTGTTAATGTAACGTCACGTATGAGTAAGCCGAAGGGAATCAGCCATACGAGTCTCTGAATAGATGCTAAAAAGTGCATTTGACAAAAATCCATTATCCTTTCTAATTTCAAAATCCATTCTGGAAAAAGAAGTGCCTGTTTCTCACTGACAAATATGTGTGCATGCTTACCCACTCTCACCCCCTCTCTCCTCAAGTCACAGGCAGCGTCGCACTCAGCGTTAAGTATGAGGAGCGCGGGTATTCAAGTCAAGATGTTCACAATCACCACTGCGATTTAACATGAAATGAAAAGAAATAAAGCATCTAAACATGTGAAAAGAGAAGGCAAAATTCTCATCATTTCAGATGATGTCATTATGAAACCAGGGGGTGGGACCCCTAAAAACCAATTACAGTCCTTCGAAGTAGGTACATGGCGACCATGTTAAGATACAAAACCCAAAAGCTTTCTTACACAGAAACAGTTAAAAATATCATAGAAAAGAACATCCCATCTGTAACAGCAAAAAGGATAAGACACCTCAAAATAACTTTACAGGAAATCCGTGGACTCCATATGGGAAAAATAAAAATGTTGTAAAGAGCTCGGTTCTCTAAATCAATCTGTAACTTTAATTTGATCCCAATATAGTTTTCAACAGGATGTTCCTTAAAGTTATATGAGCTAAATGTAGAAGTTCGTATGGAAAAACAATGCAAGAAAAACTATGAAACCTTGGGGGGGAAGAGAAGATAAAGAGCATTCTTATCCTAGATATTAAACATGCACTAAGTATAGCAGTTTCACACCGGCACTGAATCGGTAGCTATGTGGAACAACCCGAGAGCCAAGATATAAGCCACATCGAGAGGGCTGAAATAGATGAGTTCAGTTTGTGAAACCTTTGGCATTTCAACTCAGTGAGAAAGGTTCTACAGTCGTATTTGGTTTAGCTAAGTGGCCAGCATGGAAGGAGGTGGAGGGCTGTATCCTTAAGTTGTTTGTTACATTAAAATAAATTCTAGAATTCTAGATCAATCAGCTATTTAAATATTAGAATTGAACCTTGTGAGAAGTAGATGAAAACACAAGAAAATATAATCTCAGAGGAGTTGAGCCCCAAACCCAGGTAGCATACGATACATCTTAGTTTGACCACATTAAAAATGAGAAATTTTTGTATGATGGGAATTACTATAGACAGTCAACTATCAAGAAATACCACACTGGGAAAAATATCTGTGACATAAATTCAAAGGGCTAATGTTCTCAAATTATAAAAGTAATATAAAACAAAAGAGATTCTGAAATAGACAAAAAGGTATATGAACAGGCAGCTTACAGAAAAAGAAAGAGCTATGACTCATGGCCAAAGATAATATCAGTTATAATTGAAACAATGCAAATCAAAATGGAAAGTGATTTTTTACCTAAGAGATTAGCAAAGCAGAGAACATCTGTAATACTTTCAACAATAAAGGTAATTTTTTTTAAAACTTAGCAAACCATATTAAAGTTTTTTATGTATTTTTTTTATTGATTTCAAGGAGGAAGGAAATGGGAGAAAGAGAGATAGAAACATCAGTGATGAGAGAGAATCATTGATTGGCTGCCTCCTGCACACCCACATTGGGGAATCGAGCCAACACTCAACCACTGAGCCACACCGGCTGAGCAAAACATATTAAAGTTTAACAATGTCCGGGCCTGGTGGATATATATATGGGAAGCAAGCATTCTATTGCACAATTAGTGGAAATATAATCCAGGTCAAACTTTTAGAGAGGAGTTTACACATAATTTCTGACTCAAAAATATGCACTTTAACAATTTACCCCCAAAATGCCAAGGTACAAATATGGAGATGGTAGCTCATCAGCTAGCCCCTCGAAGTTATACAGCAGCCACCATGAGGGTGATTGTTTTTACGTCAGTGGCCTCTTTCCCACAGCGTGGCACAGTTCACCATGTAGTTGTAGGCTTCCTCATTTCCATCAGAGGGTAGAACAAAACCATGAGCCTTTTGTATAATGATTTTTGTACCACATGTTCAAGTGCATTTTTGAAATTTAAATGATGTGTATCCCAAAACACTGCTGAACTCAGGACCTTCCTCTTCCTCTCCAAGTTGGTATAGGGACCAGCCTCCCAGAGGCACCTTGCTGCTAGTGGGCAAGAGCCCCCTGGGCTTCTCTCCCTACCTTGCCCCTCATACCTCCCAGATTTGCATCTGTGACATTGCTTCTTATGCTTCCGCAGGCAAACTATTCTGCCAAGGATTGGCGGTGCTCTAGAGAAGAGAGCCCTGTTTTAAGAGATACTACAGGGCCTTCCGTTCTGTAGGAGACGGAGGGAGTGGTGCTAGGACATCCACCTGTCTAAACAGGATGTGGACTTCCTTTGGAAAGTCCTTGCTCAGAGATCTCAGACCCCTCCTCCTCCCTCCATCACCTCTTGGTTCTTTTCCAGGTCACTTGGAACTCTTTAACCCCCAGGTTGAGGACAAACAATGTGAAAGGGCCTGGGAAGACTTTCTAATTTAGTGGTGAAAACCCAGGAAGAGGAGGTAGAAGTTGTCAAGAGAACTTGCTCCATTGATACTTGTCAGTAGAGATAAAGGAATTTAAAATGTTGTATGTAGAATTCAGTTATATATAAGATTACATAACTTATCACTTAAGCCTTCTGGGACACTTTTGAGTGTAAAAGGGAATGCTCTTAATTACACTAGGACCGACAGGTACAAACGAGAACTATTCTGAGCAAATTACACTACACGGTGCCCGCCCGCCTGCCTCCCCCCCCCCCCCCCGCCCCCTTCATTCACAGAAAGCCTTTCTTGGTGGGCATCTCTAACTTTTCAGTGTCCAGTGGTCCGGTAATCTAAATCTGGGGAGCCTTACACAATTGTACGAAGTCAGGGAAATTCAGCTTCATCAGGGGACAGTTGCCACAAAACCCACCTGAAGAGTCCTTTTGGTAGCTGACACCTCTGTCAGGGACAGCCCAGACCCTAACCTTAAAGCACTTAGCTTTCAGATCACATACTTGTGCTAAAACAGGAGTCATTCTGATTGTATGGAAGACAGAGCAACACGTGCCCAGGTACCATGCATCTGTGAGGCACACTCTCCTTCTGTGGGATTCTAGAACCTTGCATCCCAAGAGCCTTTGCAAACCAGTATGTCGTGCAGGACATGAGCAGGACATGGGTGAAACTGAAGGATAACTTCCTCTTATATGCTTATTAAATGTAGTTATTTTATTTTTTATCTGGTAATTCTAATACCTGATGCGTTAGCTGGTCTGGTTCTTCTAGCTATTGTTTCCCCTGACTCTCATTCAAGATTATCCACATTTAGCAGATAGGCTCAGTCTTAGTTTTTTTTTTGTTTGTTTGTTTGTTTTGTTTTGTTTTGTTTTGTTTTTTTATCAATAGAGGTAATGAGAATTCAGGCTAAAACTCCCAAGAAAGGTTTGTAGTTACGACTTGAGACGATACATTTTCAGAGGAGATTTTTTTTTAATGCACCATTTTCAAATCATGTTTATTCCACTCATCACCAAATGCTTTTTGCTGCCCCATTCTGCATGATAGGTTTGTTTCTAGGTGACTCTTATATTAAAAGTATAATCTGGTGGGGTCCAAGCCTTATATGAAGGGTCTCTTTTTAGATTTCTCCACGTTGATGGAAGTCCTAAAGTTTATTTCTTAGCCTTGTACCCACCAAGCTGTCAAAAGAGAAGCTTCGGATTGCCTGGATTCATCTGAAACCTTCTGCCCATAAAACCCCTCCATGTTCGCTTGCTTCCTTAAATTCTCATTTTTGCAGAGTTTTTAGCATCATTGTCTTTAGTTGTTTTCAGGGGGTTATAAGTTAGGGTATAAAATCCACCATACAGCTAGAAACGGAGGTCAGCCTATAAAATGTTTAGGTTATGATGTGACTAAAAGTCAGCACTATTCTATTGGACAGCTCTCTCAGATCCAGCCCAGCTTCTCTGTCTGAGAAACTGCGTTTAACCCGTCCCAGCAGCTCTGAGCTCTCTCAAAACGTCCGACACCTGTCTCCTGTGTGTGGTTTTCATTAATGGCTCGCTCTATGTATATTTAATTACCCCAGAAGGATAAGCGTCAAGTTTATTTATATCCTGAGCCAGAAATCAACAATTCATCTCTTTAGCATTTAGCACTCTGTGCTTTTCCTGTGACTCTCCGGCTTCATGGCGTTGGGGGACACTGTAATTCTCATTAGAGCATAGGTACCTGCTTATTTCAAGTGTAAATCTTACTGCAACCACAGTGGCTGAGGAAACACAAAAACAATGAATCTTCACCCTGCATATTATTACCTGGCTCTTCTCCGTGTGGCCACCTCATCAGAAGGGAAATGTCATGAACATAGGTAATCGATGCATTTTCTTCATCTCGACTCTCAGTAAGTCAGCTGCATTTCTTTAGGCAGATACATCTGGGGAATTGGTTCCATAACTCATTCTATAATAAAACACTTATTAAGTTTTAAAATCAACGAGTCTGCCCATGGAATAGTCCAGAAGAATACTGGATCACTTGGAGTGAGTAACCCAATTTAAAGAAACGGAGCACTACCTGACATTGAATAGACCTTTGAGTTTTGTCATGATGAGAACACAGAGCCTCTCGATAGCTTATTTGGGAGGTGACAGGGATTTAGCCACTCACTGAACACCTGCTTAATGAGTGGCCGCTATGTCAGGGCATTGAGGACCAGCGTTAGGGGTTCAGAAATCCAGTCGCAGAATCTGTGTTCATGGAGCTCACAGTCTAGAAAGGGAGTAAATAAGTCACCGTGTGGTTCTCTTTGGGGTAAGTACTGAACAGGGAAGACACAGTGCTGGGAGCAGGTCCTCATTTAGACCTTGGGGACCAGGAAAGTGACCTTTCAGTGTCCCTTAAAGGGGGGCAGGAGCTGGTCAGACGAAGGCAGATGATTGCCCAGTGTGGGAGGCCGGAAGAGGAGACACACGTTCCAGGGAAGGCCAGACGTGCCCAGGATGGCTTGCTGCTTCATTTCTCTCTTTTTCACTTTTCTCTCCTCTTCATTTCAGTTTCCATCCTCAATAATAAAATATCTTAGTGACACTAAAGGCAAATGGAAGAAGAGGATTGAATTATCAGAAGAGTTCCTGCATTTGGGGCTCCTTAGGTAGCGGACCTCAGTGAGACCTCAGGGGTCCTGCAGGCACCTTCACAAAGAGCTACCCCCGGCTGGTCTTCTTTAGAGACACAGGTTCTAGAACCTCCGGCCAGAGTCTGCTCTTTTTCTCTCATCTCTTCCTGCTGCTTTCTCCTGGTTAGACTCCACTTGGCTCCTTGGAAGCACCCATTCCCTAACTCTCCGTGTTACCACCGTGACAATTCTAGCTGTGACTTCGCTTCTGCATGAGTTACATACTCCAGTTCAGCTAAGCATCCTTCCTCCTGCCAGCACAGGGCCCAAGCCTAAACATTGGCCTTTCCAGGCGCTGTGGGCAGTACTCAGACAATCTTAGCAAACTGGCTCCTTCTGCAGGTTCAAGTATATCACACCTCTGAGTGTTTTATCTAAAAGAAAATCAACCATATTTAATCTGGGCATCAAATTATTCCTCCCACCTCTGGGAGGAAGCCTGGCCCCATTTATGGAGTTGGAAGGCAGTAGTAAGGTGCCATGGGCAGGACAGATGAAGGTGACAGATTTGGTTTTGCACATGCTGGGCTTTGAAGTGGCATGTCAGATGGCGAGCTGACCAGAGTTCAGAGCTCACAAGTGCGTGGATGGCACTAAAGACTAGAAGGAGTACACCAAAGAGGAATTGTAAAGGGAGGGGAGTGAGGGCCTAAGATGAGCCTAGAGTTAAAAATTCAAGTTCCTGTCCAGCCAATGGTTGAGTGTTGACCTCTGAACCAGGAAGTCACAGTTTGATTCCAGTCAGGGCACATGCCCAGGGCTACAGACTCGATCCCCAATAGGGGGCATGCAGGAGGCAGCCAATCAATGACTCTCATCATTGATGTTTCTATTTCTCTCTCCCTCTCCCTTCCTCTCTAAAATATATATAAAAAATTCAAGTTTTCTCCAAAGAGCCCACAGAACATCAAGCTAAGAAATAAAAAGAAGGGTTTGTTACCCCATCATTAAGAGGGGGCTAGCCAGTAGACAATACCCATTTCCCTTTATAAAAACCTTTTAAAAATGTAAATCCATAGAAAGGTCCTAGAGAAATAGAGCCTCATTTGGACAAGACAGCATTAGGGCATGAAGACAGTTCAATTCAGCCGGAACAAATGCAGAAGATGATGCTGTATTTATTCTTAGAACCATAAACAAACATCTCTTAAAGTCAAGATTCAAAGCTGCTGCAGAATGCTTTTCCATGTCTTGGGTTCTCATTTGGGAGCAGGAGCAAACAGTCTAAAGAAGGCAAACTTTAATTCAATATCCACTGTTGGGAGGACCAACACATTTGCCAGGGATGTGGGCTGCTGCGGCCTGGGCTGGGGGAGCTCCAGGGTCCCCAGGAATCCCGCCTGAGGTGTGAATTGCTCTCAGAATCCTCACAGAGGCCCTAGAATATTATGCTGTCTGTAATTCAGAGGCAGCATTAGCAGGGGAGCATTTGGGAATTCGTTGATAAAGAAAGAATTGAAGAGGCTTGTAGTTTGTTACAGTAGAAGTGAGGATGTGAGATAATTAAGAAAAGGGGCTTTAATTTATTCTGAAGAATTGTGCCAGGGACTCCAGTCAAGCAGCTTCCTCAGAATGAAACCACGCAAAGACATCTGCCTTTTCTCAAGTGGTATGTCTCTCCGGGGATTTGTACAAGCTGAGAAGTGCTAGTCTCACTCCAGCCTCCAAAAGGAGATCTCTCAAGAGACTCATAGAAGTGGCCTTGCAGACTCAGGAAGTGTAACAAATTTCAAATAAGCTAAATAACTCTAAAAAGTCTTGGTGGCAGCTGTGCCTCTCAGATGCAGTGATAAAGCACTAAATGTTTTCGTTGCTTCTAATCAATTTAGCTTCTCTCTCTAACTTTGGGGAAGAGAACCATTCAGTAGGTAGGCTGTGTCTTGGACATTATGAATTAGCCAAAAGAAGTGATTTTCTTCCTCAACTTTTCGAAATTTCCTATGTATTAGATAGTGTTCTTTGTGCTTAAAAAATTCCCTTTGGGGAACCAAAATTTGTTTTTTATATTCTCATCTAAATAATGCTTGTGTGTTTTATTTATTTAGCATTTATGTCAGCTTGTGAAAGAGAAAGGGGAAGGCATCGTGTAAGCTCAGATTTGAAAGCAGGAGGGAGCCGGGCAGAGGAGCCGAAAAGGAGGTTGCAGGGTTGTGAAAGAATGTCTTTTTCAATGTCAGCAGGAAGGGCTGTGGCTGGGGAAACTGTCCGTCAGGAATGAAGTGCTCACAGGGAGGGTGATGTGTGAGTGTGAGAGCCCGTGGTCCCCCCAGTAGGACCAGAAGAGGGAGAACCGGACTGGCCAGAAAGTATGGACAATTGTAGCCATTAGCATCTTTTTAGAAAAAATCTTTTTGTTGAAAGTATTACATATGTCCCCCTTTTTCACCCATTGATCCTTTCTAGCCTCTCCTGCCCCCCACCCCAAGCCTTTACCACCCTAGCTATCAGCATCTTCATCCTTGACCCCAGAACACTCTAGGTCATGAAGAGGAATACAGCTTGAGCTTATTTGTTAGCACATGGTTTATGCTTGCGCCGTTTTATTCTAATCCCTCAGCCACTCATGAGATATCTGGAACCGATATTCCCACTTTGTAGCTGATGAAATTGGTGCTTGCAGAGGTTCTTATCTCATCATCCTTTTCATTTATAGTCCCCAGAAGCCATCTTTGAGCTTAGTAGCTTTCCATGCCGGGTCTTAAGATTCAGGGGTGCTCCCTCGGGGTGGGGAACAGGGTGTATTCACACAGGAGGAAAATGTTGGTCCTAGATGTAGTTGGAGTGAGCCAAGATGCTGGAGGACTTGTCTGTAGCTCGAAAAACAATATGTCGTAATTCCAACAAGAGTCCGCCTCCCCCCCCCCAAAAAAAAAAATTAATAACGGACAAGAGCCAAAAATATACCACAAGACCCCAAACTAAAAGAGGACATGAGGCTTAACCGAATTTTTTCCTAGGCTCTCAGGAATGTAATCATTATCATAAAGCTTTTGTACGTGAAGTTCTGAGGCAAATGCCTCTTTGCTGGATGTTTCTGGGCAGCAAGCAGTTTGTGATGCAGAATTGTATTTGCTTCCCTAAAACCGCATTCTGTCGTTTTCTTCTCTAAAATTATGTGCAGCGTTTTTCAGGCCAAGGTGTATGTGGATGTGTGAGAGCCTATGAATCTATTTCGCTGGGACAAGGTCAAGGAAAGTCACTTCCTATGCTGTGTGCATCTCTAATAATAACATAAAAGGCCTTCTCTCCATCCTTGTATTTCTGACCTTGGGACAATCTCTCCCCAGAGCTTATCGACAAGTACCTTGTATGGTGCTACTGGATGCTGAAAAGCACTCCACGGATACTGGTCGCATTCAAAATTTCATCAAGAAAAGTCGACACACCCGGTTTTGTTTCTAGTCAGACTTTTATTTTCTTGCTTGGTAAGCTGTGATACCTTCTACAAAACCCCTGACTGTTCTGGCCTCCCCTAGGGAGCTCACAGTGCTGGGGGGACGCCTGTCACATGTTCTCAGAGTGCCCGGGGCTGGCCGATGCCCTGTGCTGAAAGCGGCCAGTGTTGGGAAGGGCCTCTGTGTGAAGGGCGGCGGCTGTGTTCAGGCGGCACCGAGCACTGGGACTTAGAGGGCACTGTAACTCCCCAGGACGGTGGGGGAACGAGGAAGTGGGGGTACGGCAGAGGAGTGTGCCCTCCGCTATGCCACGCGCCCACTGGTGTGAGGCTGAAGTCTGTGGAGAGAGCCCTCTCTCCTTGTTGACCAGCCAGACTTCCTCCCGACGCCATTTCTGCTGAAGGATGGTTTCTGGTCTCCAAGTCAACTCTCGAGATTTCCCAAAAGGGAAACCCATCTCCGCTGGCAGCTTCATTCGTTTTCCGCTCATTGCCCATCAAACCTGCAGCCTCCTGCACTTCTCTGCCCAGCACCATTTCAGTACTAAACAGCCACAACGGGACACCTTCGGGGGCACATGCCTCTGTGCCTTTCTCTCCTCAGAAATGGTGTCTCACGTCCATTTGCGGGGAGTGTCCCTGGCCGGATCTCTGTGGAGGACATACAGTGTTGAGTTGTATTCTAGTGCTGGGCTGTGGAGCTAAGTAGACGCCATGGAAAGGCTCCGTCCTCAGACACTTCATGTAGCAGAGCTGGGTGTTCCGTTACGGTTTCTCAGGTGTGGGCTTCAGGAAGGCTGTGTGGGTGC
The DNA here is from genome assembly GCA_004026665.1 of Murina feae. NCBI lineage: Eukaryota > Metazoa > Chordata > Mammalia > Chiroptera > Vespertilionidae > Murina > Murina feae. The sequence continues at coordinate 22,260 of PVJC01010543.1, forward strand.
CTGTGCACATCCGAGAGCTGATCTGGCCAGAGGTCCCTGTGTGTTCGCCTCCCCTCTGCAGCCCCACACCCTTCATCCAGGTCTTGGGGAAGCCTTCTGGCCTGGTCTCCTGGCCATCACACCAGCTGAAAGGGGGTCAGCTCCTAACGGAGAGACCGGGGTGGCGGAGGGTCAGGCTGTTAGGGTGAGACCACAGAGTTTGGGTTTCCTGATCCACATGTGTCATTCTTCTGGTGCCAGACACTTTATTTTTAATTAAAGAATATGGCATTTCTCTGCAACAGTAGTTCCAATGGCCATGTGACAAGTCAAAGACAACACAGACCTTTCCATGTTTTCTTTTCCCATTTAAAATTTTATTTTTCCGGAACAGTTTACATTCAATGTCATCTTGTATTAGTTCCAGGTGTACAGCATAGTGGTTAGCACCCGCTTGGCACCATACTTAGTTATTACAACATTATTGACTATACTTTACATCCCCATGGCTATTCTGTAAAGGTTTAATTTAAGTCACAAGGCACACATATGAGCAGACAGTTGCTAAGTACATTCTTAGTGAGCTTGTATTTTATCCGAAATAACAGGCGCGAGTGATTTAATGAGTATTAGCATCATGGCACCGGGCATTTTCCTTGTCACTTCCAATTCTCACATTTAATAGCACGCTCGACCTGCCAGTTAGACTATAGGATCCGTGTCCACGCTGCGTCAAGGGCTGGGTAGAGCTGGGAGAATTCAAACGAGAAAAGGGAGCTGTTTGGATTGTCTCCTCCTCTTCCCAGAACCCACCAGAAGGAAAGTGGTCATTGCTCGGGGAGGTCTTTACCATCCACTCTCACCCGGTGACGGTGCCCAGGATTGGAATTGCCTGGGAGGAGAGGGCGTGCAGACATACATTTCAGAAGCGGTGCCTTGCCGGGCTGAGGCTCCGTAGGCCTGGAGGTAGACTCCGCTCTGGCTGAGCCTGTGCAGCGCGGGTTTGCCTTCTCTGCCCCGGCCTGCTCGTTCAACGGACAAGGGCCACTGCACCTGTGATGGCAAAAGGGGTGCTCCTGGGGCTGCAGGTCTCTTTTCCTCCAGCTTTTGAAACTGCCACTAACTCTCAATTCACAGACCCTGAGGTCTTTGCAGCCTGTTCATGGTCAGCATCTCAAAACCCCAAAGATGCAGCCCTCCTCCCACCCACCACCCACCCCCCGCCATATTATTTGCACCCCTCCCAGGCTCTCTCTCCTTTTCTCTTGATCACAACCAGCTGCCAGAAAGGCTGTGGGAAGCACCCCGCCCCCCCACCATAAGGTTTGGGCATGTCTCCTCACATCACTCTCCCAGGTGAATCTGATTTCCAAGGCAAGTTCTTCCTGCTGACTTGGGGCATTCTAGAAGTATCTGGGGCTTTACTCTGGGGTGCTCTCAGCTGTGCCTGGGGCTGTCATACGGTTGCCTTGTCACACGGGACTCCAGCTGGTCACCCAGAACCCTGAGAAAGGAGGGGGAGGAGAACAGAAAGCCGTGGCCCACTTCCCGAGTGCCAGGCAGGCCGTAAGGGTTAGCGCACCAAGTCCTCGGAAGCCTCCAAGTAAGTGTTATCCCTGATTCACAGGGTAGGAGCTGGGCTCAGGGAGGTTAGTAACCTGCTTAACGTCACACGGCTGATTGGACACTGAGCCTGGATTTGGAATCGTCTCTTTGACTCTGAAACCCAGAATCTTTCCACCGCCTCCTTTTGCTTACCTGTGGGCATGAGGCTACCGCCACTGGCCTCCAGAGGCAAGTCCGTCTCAGGGGCTCCTACCCCAGGAAGCTAATGGGCTTCATGTTCTGGAAGGTCCGGGTCTCTTGGTACGTCCCAGCTTTGTAGTAGGTGACCACTCCCCTCCGGGAAGCTGAGGCCCTCGCCTGCTTTCTCTGGCCTGTGGCTGGGCTCTAGAAGCAAGTCTGCCATTGCCCGCTAGCAGCTCCTGCCCAGGACTGGAGCAGCAGGGCACCGTCGGCACGCAGCCGCCCTGTGTCCGCTCAGGCACAGAGGTGAGGTGCACCCAGCTTTCCCTTTGCTTCTCTCCTAATCGCTCTTCTCAACCTGGTCAAAGCACCGTTACACTTGAACACAAAACCAGCAACAATAATACGCATTGCTTCCCGGAAGACCTCATGGGCCCAGAGCTGAACCCAGATCCCAGCATCCTCCCTCCCTGAGCCGAGAGGGTGAGTCAGCTTCTAGCTGCTGCCTACGCAGGTGGTGCTACTCTGAGAAACCCAGCTAACGTGGCCCCACGGTCCCGAGGGCGGACCCCTCCATCCAGCGCAGAGCCAACTTTCCAGCACCCAGAGCAAAATCAGGCCCTGAGGAGCGGGGCAGGACCCTGGGGCGCCTCCTGATCCTCTGCCTTCACCAGCTTGGAGAACCAGCTGTGCTTTGGAGGCAGTCGGCGGAGAGAAGTCCCCAGAGCCTTGCCTGAGCTTCTCCAGGAAGCTGGAAGCTTTCTGAGGAATGTGTAGGAGTGTGCACGCAGCCCTTGGTCACGGCTGACACACCACACACTCACAGACACGGAGTCACATACACACCACAGACACCCTCCCTGCCTCCCTCCCTCCCTCCCTTCTCTGGTTCTTCCTGGCTGCCCCTGTCCCCCACCCCCCATCTCCTTTTCTCTCACACACTCACAGTATGCTCTCACGCAGCCTCTATCTCACACACTCCACAGTCCCTCTTCCTCCTCCTCCTTTTCCCGTCCTCCCCTCCCAGTTCTCCTCTTCTCCTTCTCTTCCCCCTCCTGCCTCTCGCCTCGTCCAAGCCCTCAGACCGTTTCGGGACCTCTAACCCTTCAAAGGTTGGCCTCCCTGGCTTTGTTTTCTCAGGCTATACCACGTCTGGACATACCCCAAATGGCAGTCAAATCCTAAACTTGCCCTGGATGGATTGCTCAGTGAGTTGGAGCATTGTTCCATACACCAGAAAGATTACAGCATCATTCCCCAGTCTGGGCATGTGCAGAAGGCAACTGATGGATATTTCTCTCTCACATCAATGTTTATCTATCTCTCTCTCTCTATCTGTCTCTATCTCTGTCTACTTTATCTCTTTCTCTCCCTTCATTTCTCTCTAAAATTAATGGAAACATATCCTTGGATGAGGATTTAATATTTTTAAAATTTATGTTCCCACTTAAACTGTAATTCCAACTGCGTGCGGTTGTGGAGCGCCCGAGATAAGAACAGTGTGCTCAGTAAGGGAGGTGACCTGAGCGTGGTCACCTAGCTGCTATGTGACAGAGGTGGGCTGGAACCCAGCTCTCTGAACCCAGGCTGGGGCTTTTTCCCACTTTTCTGACTTAAGGTGCCTCTCCTATGCCCTAATCCTCACTGTAACATGAGAGGAAGTCAAGTTTAGCAAATGACAAAGGTGGCATGGGAATCCAGTGGGGAGATCCCTGCAAATGATTTCCAGCCCCTAATTTCAACTCTCCTCCAACAAAACCCTCCTCTCAGTGAGCAAAGAAATCGAAGATTGTTTTCAGTGGGTCCATGATGACAGCGTGGCTATCCAGGCCAGAACTCCTGTGTGATTTCAGGCCAGAACCGCACACAGGAGTGTCTGGACCAGCCCTAGGTGAGCCGCTGTGAGAGCAGCTGGGGATCTGCCCCGAGGAGCCCCCCATGTCGGAGCAGCAGGCTGAGAGCACAGGCAAGGATGGAGCACTGGGCAAAGGCATCAGCATCTTTGAAATGAGGAAAATGTTCTTTGTGAGGCACAATGACAACTGTAAGGAAAATCTGGGCACTCTGAGTACAGCAGCTGTGCTGCTTGGCAAAGCCCCTGGTTTACCGTTTGGGTGAAGCGACACGCTCCACCCATCGTCCTAACTCCTTGCTGTCTGCATCCGTGGGCTGGGGGACCAGCAGCCCTGCCAGCACCCAGAGAAAAGGCTAAGCTGTTGCCATGGAAGCTTCCAGTGTCTTCAGAGCATGGGCCTTGGATCTCCGATCCCACGGCCAAACACAGCTGAAAAGGCCTGTGGAAATGGGAAATCGCTTTTGTGTGTAACAGCTAACACTACCGAGAGCTTACTCTGCCGAATCACTGTTCTAAGCACTCGGTTGCCCTCATAGCAACTCCATAAGGCAGCAGTAGTAGTCATGCACCCATCTGACAGATGCTGCAACTAAGGAAAGAGAGGTCAAGGAACTTGCCCGAGGTCTCACGGGCAGGAGTTGCTCAGGGTTTGCTCAGGGTAGGCTGGCTCTCCAGTTGACACCCTCACCCTCTGCATGTGATGCTCTCAGGAATTCAGAAATCTGAAGACTTTTCAAAGGTTAGACTCTGGGGTTCTTTCTTGAATCCTGGGCAGTGGTTTCAGTTTGGGTGAGAACAGCCAAAAGGCCCCTCTAAAAGCCATTTATTCAAGGCTTTTCTCGAGAGATATTTTTGGCTCTAGACAGATGTACTAGGTCTTGCTATTCAAAGCCTTGAAGTCCACCATGGTGGCTACTGCTAACATAAAATAGAAAGCAGCCCACCACCACCTCCTCCACACTTGGTGTCTTTGGCCAGGCTCCCACTCCGGAGGTGGGAGTGTGAGAAATGTGCACGATTTCCAGCCCTGAGGAAAGTGTCCCCAGCCCGGCCCCCGAGCTCAGGCTTCCTGAGTTCCTCAGAGAGGCGTGGGATCGCCACGGAACCCACTGGAAGGTCCCTTCTGCTCCAATCGCTTGGACACTAGGAAGGGGATCTGTGATCCTCCGTTGGCAACAGGTACAGAGGGGCTGTGTGGACCTCGATGAAGATGAGCTCCGTGACTTATGAGAATAGAAATGTTCCTGGAGGGATCCAGCTGGAAGAATATTAGAGAGTTCCAGTGTCCTCCATCTGCCCTCCCCTGTCTCACCCTGGAAACCTCCGTTCGGGGTGATGGCGGCACTTCCTGTGAGCCAGGCCCGCGAGCACCTTCACCGCCAATGACGAGTCCGGGTAGACTGGCAGGTCGGAGGACTCACGCCACGATTTCAGTTTATTTTTCAAATCAGCCAGCAGCAGGAGCCTCTTTTTGGAGATTTACCTTCGACCAGAAGTGTACAAAGTTTGTGTTCGATTTGCAGAATATAAATGTGTTCCTGTTTTGGTAAGAAGTGGCCGTTACTGAAGTTTTGCATGAAAATGAGTGGAGGAGGCCGGTGCCTTTTCAGGGTTTGTGTTTATATCCTGTATAAGTCAACCGCACCCATGCCTAATGCTGTACATTCCAGCAAAGTGTAGACAGAATTTTGTACATGTGCCCTTGTCTGGAAGAAAGGGACCCATCAGCAGAGGATGCAGTTAGTTGGCAGCGGGCAGGAAAGAACCAGTTTCCCCTTTTTCTCCTGAATGCTCTGGGTTTATCTGAGGTCCTTTCTCAGCAGGCGCTGTGTGTGTAACCGTGGTGGGCTGTACGCACAAGCCCTGGGTCCCCGTGGATACCTGAATCACGCACACGCTCTCACACGGGTGGGAGCTCATGTGATGACTTGCAGAATATTCTACCTGCCGCTTCACAATCAAGGGGAAAACATTCTTCAAAACCATGCCTTTTCCTATCAAATGTTCTGCTCCCTTTGTGCGTGCGCATGTGTGTGTGCGTGCGCATGCATGCATGCGTGTGCGTGCGTGTGTGTGTGTTTGAGCAGAAATTTCGAATCAAGACCTTCGTTTTATTTAGCCCTAGGATGAAATCTCACCTGAAAAATCAACCCAGGTCTTGGGCAGAGAGCAGACTGGCCCACCTGGCACTAGGGGTGGCACTGGGCAGTTAGGCAGCTGTTCTTGTAGAACCTTCTGTGCTGGTGGCCTCCTGAATTCATCCTCCCTACATACGAGGGAGGGGGACTCCCAGCAGAACAGGAGGGATGTTGCAGGGGGCACATTTCAAGCAAGTGCCTGGGTCACAAAGAAATGTTCCGTGATCGTCTCCTTCATTATTCGTGTGGTCAAAGCAACACGTTACCTGTGCTTACTGCTAACCATGCTTTGCAGAGGACAAGGTACTAATATTTGCAGCCTAAAATATACTAAGCATCATAAAGCGCCACACGCATCATGGTCTGTTTTGATCCTTTCAGCAAGGTGGCAGTGGGAATGATGCCTGTTGTACATATGAGGTTGCTGAAGCTCTGAAAAGCAAAATAAACTGCCTGTGGTCGCAGTTAGTGAGCGGTCACATCCATACTTCACGCTTTAGCTACATTTGCACACACCGGAGTCAGTATGAACGGGGCAAAACATGTGCATACTCTCCTGTGCTCCCCAGGGAAAAGTGCCCGCTCGCCCTGCCCAGAGAGACCCCGGGGTTCTCTTCCACTCCTTCCTCCTCCCCCCTCCCCCACCCCCCTGCCCCAGCTCTTGCTGCCATGCAGGCATGTCTATGTTGAGAACATTTAGCAGAGCAGACCCCATGGTCTGACTGATGAGAAAGTACATGATGAAACCATGTCCTGGGTGTTCCTGTGTCACAGGATCTTGAATTTGCAAAGCAAGAAAGTAAAAATAAATTTAAAAAATCAGTCTGGCCAGCGTGGCTCCATGGTTGAGCATCGACCTTTGAACCAGGACGTCACGGTTCATTTCCCAATCGGCACATGCCCGGGCTGTGGGCTCGATCCCCAGTGTAGGGCATGCAGAAGGCAGCCGATCAATGATTCTCTTTCTCATCATTGATATTTTTATCTCTCTTTCTCCCTTCCTCTCTGAAATCAATAAAAAATATTTTTTTTAAAAACAGATACGAGCAAAAATTCACATGACATTTCCCCCACAAAGTTTTATTCAATTGGGCTGCTTTAAATGAGTTTCGGTCCCTCTCCCTCCCGCCTCGCATGCGTTGATGGGTTTTTCTCAGCTTGGTTGCGGTTTCACAGCTCCCCGTCACCTCCCTTCTGAAGCCGGTAATAGAAACAGATGGTGGCAGTGTGCTGCGCCTTCGCTCGGGGCTAGCTCTCTGCCGGGAGCCCTGTGTCTTCCTCAGAAGGATTCCTGGTCCATGCTCTGTCTTTGGGTTTTTCTGGCCCGGAGGACGTGGAGTGAAGATTTGGGGACCCCCGTTATCTGTGCCCTGGCATTTAATTCAATCTCAAGACACCCGAACTAGATCTGGGTAGAAGAACTTGACAGAGAGAAACCCACTGCTTCCGGTAATTTTCCTGATTAAACCATATTGACTTGCCCTTTATTTTGTAGCTTCCTACTATTGATTATGTACTGTAATCCTTTCCTGTAGGCTGCCTGGTTGTGGTCAGTGATGTTTTCTACAGAACTGGGTCGTTTTGGTCCTATTTGGTGCCTATGTTGTCAGTGTTCTGCATATGGGTATCTGTGCAAACATTTAAGTGATGACTTTAAAGGGACATTTTGTACTACTGGTTTTATTTAAAAGATAGAAAGCGGTATTTCTCCTCTCTTGATTGACTACATAGTAAACACAGGAAGAATTTATTCTGCTGCTGCTAAAACAACCCTGATGGGGCGAGAGCTGTAAGTGTGGCTGCCTTCCCTGCAGACGTCTGAGTCTGCGGCTGGACTCCTTCTGTATTCCAGCCGGGAGTAGGAGAGTCGGTCTAAATGGAAGTCCAGTGCTGACCTATTCCAGGCTCATTCTACACTCAGGAGGGGACATGTGTGGTCTGGGTGGATTGTTTAAGCCTGGATTTTTACAGAGCTCCTGCAGAATGCTAAGTGTCTACCACCCAGAAGGGACATGAAGGGACTTCTCAGGGTCCTTAAGCTCAGAGCTAAATCCTTGGATCTGTATTTAATGTTATGGTCATCAAAGTCATAGATGTACCTACATAAAATGTCAGCTGGTTCTCTTGATTTATTGTACAAAACAAACAAACAAGCCACAGTAGTCCCTTTCCCCCCACCTCCACCCTAGTCCTGCTTGCTAAATGCAATCATTTTCAACTTTAGCTTTCTTTTGGTATTCATCTTCATCCTTCTGAATGGCTTGGTTTATCTCTTTATTCCTTAATATGAAAAGGTTTTATTCTGTTGTTCCTCCAAACTCCCAACACATACAAGTCATTGCAAAGGGCGGAGATTGAGAAGGGAAGCATCCTGAAAGTCAGAGTATCATGGGAGCCACAGGAGAAACAGGATTTCGGAAACACTGTAGGGGTCGAACACATCCATTATGGGCTGAAATAACACCTGAGCGAAGATCTATGGCATGGCCGCTTGACTTCACAGGAAGGTTTGGGACCTTGGAGGACAATGCTGGTGGAATATACATGGGATTGTTTGAGGAGGAGGTGGGAGTGAGGACGTTAACACTGCTTGTGAGCTGCTGAGGGTCCAACAGCCAGCTTGGGCCTTAATTGGAAAGGGAAACACTTCCTTATAGAGCAGTGGTTCTCAACCTTCCTAATGCCGCGACCTTTTAATACAGTTCCTCATGTTGTGGCGACCCCCAACCATAAAATTATTTTTGTTGCTACTTCATAACTGTAATTTTGCTGCTGTTATGAATCATAATGTAAATATCTGATATGCAGGATGTATTTAGGCGACCCCTGTGAAAAGGGGTCGTGACCCACAGGTTGCGAACCGCTACTATAGAGCATGATGTTACCACTAATGAAACAGGTGAATAAACCCAAACTGTAGGAATTGGGCACATTTCTTAATAGGAGCGTGAAGATGTTATCAGAGCAGAACTGGCGCATTCATGTGTCAGGACCTGAGAGGGGAGGCAGTATCGGATGCAACTGTGTGGTGCTGGAAATTCGGTTGCAGAAAGCTGTGATCATTTGTATTCTGAGGACGAGGGAGATGAGATGCAGGGAGATAAACTGACATCTTCAAGGCCACACACTGAGTGATGAGGTGGGGAAAGAATCCATAAGTGTCGACTCTTCTTTGCTGTCTCGGTCATGCTAATCAGCACCGGAAGATGAAGCGTTCCCTTCTGGGCCAGCGTAGCTTGGAGCGCAAATTTCTGCAGCTAAAGCAAGGACTGCAGCTCTTTCCAATGAACTCTGTTGAATTCTCTTACTTCAGGTTGGTTCTGACAAGTAAAAGAAGGAAGTCCCGATCAGCTTCTTAAATAAGGAGGCAAAAGAAAAGCCATATTCAAATAACCTCGATTCCTGCCTCCAGACAGCCGAGGCTAAAAGAAATCATTTCATTCTCCCTCCCTCCTCCCCGTCCCCCTGGTTGACAACTGCCTGGTTGTGTATGAGTCAAACTCTCTGAGCCATACAAAGAGGAATGAATCAAGCATGAGAATGGAGCCGAGAGCCTCAGAGACCACCTGAGAGATGGGAAAGTTCGGGAAGGTCAGGCCAGTGGCCTCAAGTCTGGAGAAGGCTCCTTGAGGGCCAGATAGGGACAGCAGGGCACGTCCTGCCAAGGCCAGAATGAGTGCTGGGCCCAAGCCCTGTGAGTGACCCCTGGGAAAGCTCTAGAAGGAACAGAGGGTACCCTGACATCCACCACCAGGCTGCTTCAGAAATGGATTCTTACATAGACCCTTCTTGGGCGATGGTGTTTCCGTTAGGTTTTTTTTTAATTTTTTTTATTTTTTAAATATATTTTATTGAGTTTTTTACAGAGAGGAAGGGAGAGGGATAGAGAGTTAGAAGCATCGATGAGAGAGAAACATTGATCTGCTGCCTCCTGCACACCCCCCACTGGGGATGTGCCCGCAACCAGGGTATATGTCCTTGACTGGAATCGAACCTGGGACCCTTCAGTCCGTAGGCCCAGGCCAATGCTCTATCCACTGAGCCAAATCGGTTAGGGCGGTTTTTAGACCTTACACTCCAGCCTCCTTCAAAGCTCTTCCTCCATCTCACCCCCATGGAGTCAACAACTGATCTGTGGAATCTATGGACTCCTCCCCACCCCCTCCAGGCAGCAACCTTTGCCACCCACCATTCAACCACCTTATCTTGTAATTCAGATGTTCTCTTCTGTAATTCTGTGTTTTCCTCAGGCTTCTGCGAACCCAGTCTCTGGAATGGTTCTACAATAATGTGAAGAGCCGTTTCAAACGCTTTGGCAGCGCCAAGGTCCTGAAAAACCTGTACAGGAAACACCGGCTGGAGAGCGGAGCAGGCTTCGACATCCTGGGTACGCTGGCTGCCTCTTGCTCTGGGAGTCCTTGGGAGGTTGGGGGGGGGGGGGCGATAGAAGAAGGCCTTGCCTGGAGGCCCATATGCTGAGGCACATTCATCTGGACAGAACAAGCTCCTTAAATATCCCCCTCTAGCGAGGAGCCAAAACAGGACATAAATCAAAGCTTCTGTTAAGTTCTGAGTCTTTTGGTTTCAGGATCCCCAGTGGGCTGGGTATATTAGGAGCTAGGAGGGCCAAAGTATTTCTGCAAATTGTAGACATTCTAATTCTGGATCCTTAGAAATAAAACATTCTTAATCATCTTTCCCTAAAGATTACAGCATCAGGAAGTCATCTTGGGTCAATTGTGTAGACTAGGTCTGCATTCAGAGGATATGGCCTCCACTTCTCTTTCCTCCTACTCCAAAATGATCTTTATACCAGGCCCTGAATGTGAGGGAAGGGGAGAGTGAGAACAATGTCAACTTCCTCCAGGAAGCTTGAAGGATGACACCTGGGTACGCAGTTTTATTCAGTTCAAGCAGCCAATAATGTAGGTAAACCAGCATGAGGAAGGTGTGTGTGTATGTGTGTGTGTGTGTATACACATCATATTCAAAGGGTGTTAAATCGCATTGTTTACTCATATCTTCAGAAAAAAATCACTTCTACTGTAAACAACCTGCTTTTCTATTTATAATGGTCTGGCCCTCTAACAACGTCAGTGCGAAATTCTAGCTAATTTGCCTACAAATGTCAGATAGTCATAATAATCTGGCCAGTCAGTATATAAGCTATTGTTCTAGTAGACCAGCCAGTACAAAGAAATTGTTGTCAGAATATGAAAAGCACCTCTTCCAAAAAAAGCTGTTTTTTTCCTGTCTAGAGGGAGGTTTTTCCCTTCTTACTTTGCTGACACGGGTGAAAGCTTTTTATCCACAAGAAAGAGGTGAGGGCGAATCTCCTCCATCTCATTTAGAGCTTTTCACCGTCATTGTTTCGTATTCTCCAAAACAGCATGGGAAGCATTAAACGTGGAGTCATCAGCGCTTTTGTGGTAGTTATTAGAATCTCTGTCTTTCTGCCTATGGCGAAGAGAGCAGTGCCCAAGGTTGCCGCCTATTATTTTTATCTTCTCTTTGTAGGGTTTTCTAAAAAAAAAATGTTTCTAGAAATGGAGGCCAGAAACGAGAAATTTAAAGTAAAGGTGTTCACAGTAGTTTTTCAACCCAAAAATATTTCTCAAAAAAAATTCAGAATAGAATCGGCTCACTCATTTGCATGCCGTCTTTTCTTTCCTCTCTTGTACAATCCACCGGTCTGCTTATGGACCCCTTTATGTGTCCCCAAATTCAAATCTCATCGGCATTCTCTAGGGCTTACTGCAAATGGAAAGGAAACAAACCTGTGTAGAGACTCTCACAGCACAGAACACAATTCCGATCTCATTTCATTTCTCCCAGTGGCCCCCGCCAGTGGAGCAGGCTGACACGAACCCCAAGTGGGCCAGCTCAGGGCTTTGAAATCCTCCAGTGTCATCTTCAAAGGACAACAGCTTGCTGCGGATAACTATCTGCCATGATTGGAACAGATGTAGGTCCCGGGCCCTCTGTGATTCACCACTTCCTTCACCTGGCGCTCAGTCACAGCACTTAGCTCATTGCATCCGGTGATGGCTGACTAAGCTTTGCTCCTGCTGGACCATGTGGAGACAACAGCTCCTTTGTCTCTGTGTTCTCAAAGCAAGGCTCTATGCCCGGCATATGTTATAATCTCCATATTGCATTAGCTGGTTCAATCCTAAAGCATTTTGTAGGTACCAAGACACTTCATAGACATAATAGAATTGGTTGCTTTAATACGATTGGTATCTCCATTTTAATTACAATTTCCTCTTGATCAACATGAAGACAAGCTGACGGGAGACACTTTATGAGATGGTACTCAAGCCTATAATGTCATGATCACAAAACAGTGAGATTTATTCTGCACGCCACCTAGAAAATTTAGTTCCACCTCAAGTGCTTATATGGCCTCCTGGTTATGTTAGATGAGTGGGGAGTCATTACCATTGTCTTCTAGCTACTACCCAACACCCTTGTATGGTTGTCATCTGCCAACCTCAATCCTCACTACCCATTATAATCGCCAAGGGCATTTAAAAAAAAACAATCCAGTGCCCAGATCATCTTCCAATGCTCAGTCAATTACTTCTGAAACTCTGGAGGGGACTCCGTACAGATATTGTTTAAAGCTCTCTGGGTAATCCTCAGGCACAGCCAATTTCTCTATAATTTGTTCAGGAGAATTCTAAATAAATGGTTCCATCTTCAATTCATCTAAGAGTGCTTGTTCAAGGTCACATAACTAATAACTAGCAGGTCCAGGAATTGACCTCACATTTCTCTGAATTCAGTCTATTTTTCTGTCTTGGATTCCACATTGCCTCCAAAGAAGGTACTGGAAGAAAGTTGGGGTGGTAGCAATGCTACACCAGGAATCATCAATGTGAGAAGAAAAATGTGATTGATCCAAAAGTGTAGCATTGTTGTGTAACCCAGTGATTCACTAACCTGTTAGCAGGGCTAACTTCAAGTGGGTAATGGTGGTCTGCCAATTTGGTGCATCTGTGCTCCCTGAAGATAGTCATGATTTCTCTCTCTCTCATTCTCTCTCTCTCTCTCCTTTCTTCCCCCTCCCCCAGGAGGAAGCTTTTTTGAGGCAAACCTGGAGAATGAAGGAAGTGTTTCAGGCAGTGATTCAACATTTTATAGGCAATCAGAAGGTAAACTTGCTTAAGAATTTACAGCTAATGGAATGTTAGAAGAATAGAAGCACCTTCAGATACTGTCTAGATCTCCCAGTTGCATTGTGCACACTTGATACAACTATGTATCGCTGTGTGGGAGTCTCCAGGGGTTACCATTTGTATGGATCCATCATCAAAATAGATGAGTAAATCCAAGGTGTGGCCTAGAGAAGTGCATTTGCTACCTAACCGCCAGATACTTGGTGGTCAACTAGTGTGTGTTTGGAGTTGGAATATAAAAATCAACATACCTGGGCACTTCATATTAAAGTATTCTTATAAAGAATGTACCACTTACCGATTAACTTCTACTTTTTTATACCAATGTAATAGTTCGCTCAGAGCAGAGGTTAAAAGCAAAAACAAATTCCTAGTTTCAAATAAAGCCTTTTCTAACACTTCAGCTCCTTCCCCAGAGGTTTGAGCAGAAGAGCTAAGCAGAAGAGCTTCCAGTGGAGCCGTCATTTTACTTGTCATTCCCTTTCAGAGAGTGACCTCTGTTCTGTTTCCTAGGACACAGCATGATGGACACATTGGCTGTTGCCTTACGTGTGGCCGAAGAGGCCATCGAGGAGGCGATTTCCAAAGCAGAAGCCTATGGGGACAGCCTGGTATGGACCCCTTGTCCTCTCTGGGGCGGTGTGGGTCGGGGTCCTGGCTGCCAGAAAAAAAGTGCTGGTTGTCAGGAAACCAGTGTCAACCTCTCATTCCCACAAAAGCGATTGTACCCGAACCTGCCCAGCAATCAGCCATTCTCTTCCCTCCCGCTGCAGGACAAGCAGAATGAGGCCAGTTACTTGCGGGATCACAAGGAGGAGCTGACTGAGGAGCTGGCCACGACCATCTTGCAGAAGGTAGGTGGCCCGGCCATCCGATGACTGCAACTTACCACCCTGGCCCAGAGCAGGGCCTCCTGAGAGGTGCAGAGCAACCACTGGTGTGGTGGTTGTCTTGGGCGCCATTTCTGTGCCTTGTTGCTTTGTCCTCTGTGCTCTGGAGGCTAATGCAGAGGGATTGCACTGCAAAATCTAAGACAGGGGATGGAGTGTGTTTGCCTTTAGGGATTGAGCTGGTGGGGAGCCAGGAATTCAGCACTGAGCAGGTTACTCACTGGCTTCCTGTTTCCTGAGCTTTGTGTGTGTGTGTGCCTGCCTGTGTACATGTGTGTGCGTGTGTGCATGTATGGGTATCTTCTTACACTTCTCAAACAGTCCTTTGCAGAAAAAGCTTGCCGTCACCCCCTGCTACCAATGTTGCCTAAATTGTCCTTTGCCAGGTGTATCAGTAATGATAACTTAGAAACTACCCACACCCCCAAAACTCTGTGGCTTTAAACAGGCTTATTTCTATGTTTCACAGCCAGTGCTCCAACCCCTAGAATTCAATTCAGTTCTGACACTAGGCAGCGTTAGTACAGACTCCACACGTAAAGGGCTCAGTCCCACAAGATGCCAGTGCAAGTCTCAGGAATCCTCACGTCACCCACTTCTGCCCAGCCCTCTACAAATTCAGGGCTTCCGATGACCCTCCCTCAATTTGGATAATTTGCCAGAACAGCTCATAGAACGCAGGGAAGTGCTGTACTTACAATGACCTCTTTATTATTATAAAAGATACAACTGAGCAGCCAGTGGAAGAGATGTAGGACCACAAGATCTGTGGAATGGCTGAACAAACTGTCCATGCCCTCTCTGTGCCTGTACCAGCGAGAAAGCTCTCCCAAGCCTCAGTGTTTTTAATAGAGGCGTCATTAAGTAGGCATAATTGCTTAGGTCATTGACCACCTGAATGAACTCAATCTTTAGTCCCTGTCCCCTCCCCAGAGGTTGGGGTAGTGCTTAAAGTTCCTTGGTTTTCAGGATTGGGGTTTTAATTGTGTTTCAATTACAGTTGACATACATTATTATATTAGTTTCAGGTTATAACTTAGTGATTAGACATTAATGAAGTGGTCACCCCAATAAGTTTAATACCCACCTGATACCATCCATAGTTATTACAGAATTCCTGAGTATATTCCCTATGCTGTACTTTATATCCCATGGCTATTTTGCGACTACCACTTTGTACTTCTTCATCCCTCACCTTTTTCACCCACCCAGTCAATCCTATCCAATCTGGCAACTATCCATTTGTTCTCTATATCTATGAATATGTTTCTGTTTGGTTTGTCCCTTTATTTTGTTTTTAAGATTCTACATGTCAGTGAAATAATATGATATTTGTCTTTCTCTGGTTGGTTGTTTTCTTTTAGCCACCAGCCTGCTTCTAGCTAGTGGCCCTGGCCATGAGTCACCTCAATTGCATAACAAAGACACTCTTGTCACTCAAAATATTCCAAGGATTTTTGAAGCTCTGTACCAGGAATCAGTCTAACAGCAAATACATTTTTTATTGTACCAGTTTGTTTCTCGCTGTGGAGCCCTAATGAGGGCACATCCGCTACTCATGGCCATGAGCAAGCACAAGGCAGCAAGAGGAAGCCAGTGACGTCTGTCAAGGCCTAGGCTCAGCCATTACTCCCTGTAGCCCACTCCCTCCTCACATGTCATTGGCCAAAGCCAGGCACACAGTCAACACGAAGCCAAAGGTGGGAGGTACACTTGACCCTTGAAGAAGGTGGGGGCTAGGGGTGCCAACCACCTGTGCAGTTGAAAATTCATGTATAAAGTAAGTCGGCTTTCTGCTTATACAGATTCTCAACGGCAGTGAGAAAAATGCAGGTAAGTCCGGCTGGTACAGCTCAGTGGTTGAGTGTCACAGTGAACCAAAAGGTCACAGTTTATTCAATTCCTGGTCAGGGCACTTGCCCAAGTAGCAGGCTGCATCCCCAGGAGGGGGCGTGCAGGAGGCAGCCGATCAATAGTTCTCTCTCATCATTGATGTTTTTATCTATCCCTCTTCCTTCCTCTCTGAAATCAATAAAAATATTTTTTAAAAGAAAAATACAGTTGACCCTTGAACCACACGGGTTAGAACTGCATCGATTCACATATATGTGGATTTTTAAAAATCTGCGTGTAAGTAGACCCATGGAGTTCACACCTGTGTTATTCAAGGGTCACCTGTATATTCTCCCTGTCCTGGAAACACAGACTCACACAACAAAGGGCGCATTGGACAAATTCAGTCTTCCTTTTAGTCACAGTAAATCACGTCTCTTCCACATGACACTCTTCCCACCTAAATGCCTCAGTCAATAACAGATCAAAGTTATCATACATGTGATTCAGAGTCAGTTCCTTTTAAGATGGAGACCTATGAACTAAGCAAACAAATCACCTGTCCCCACATACCAACACACAATGCTGGAATAGGACAGCAACACTACTCCACCCACCTGCAAAGATGGGATGTGACTGGTCCATAGCAATTCTGAAATCCTGCCAGGTGCACGTGCCAGGTCCCCACTTTGCAGGTCGGTGGTGGGCCTTAATTAGGCCCAGGTCTGTCTCTGGGAATACACTGTAGTTCATAGCTCTCCTTGGCTCTCAGCCTTCCTCTTCATCATCTTGTCTGGTCCAAAAAGGCATTGGAGGATATGCTCATCTTGGTGACTCAGCTGTTTTCTCAGCTACTTCTTGCCTGTAGGAAGTTGGGAGCCCAGAGACCATTGTATAAATGGACTAATTAAATCCCCACGGTTGTGCCCAACACAGCACGTGGAGCAAGCAAGCCAAAGCCAAACCTGATGACTCCTGCTATCTGCCCCCTGCACAGGCCTTCCCGGTGCTTCCTAAAATCAAGATTTATAGCCGGAGACTCTGGCTTGAGATCCAGCTCCACTGTTTATGAGCCGTGCATCCTTAACTGGTAACTTAACCTCTCTGAGCCTGTTTCCTCATCTGTACAACAGGTATAGTTACAGTCTGGAGCTCTTAGCAGTATTTTGAGGATTAAATGAGGTAAAGCATCTATGGTGCCTGGCCCAGAGTCTGGCACATGATAGGCACTTGCTAAATAGAAGAAGTTGTTGCCGTCATAAGATGATTATTTGTAAACTGTAAAGGAATGTTCAAGGCCATAGTTGTACTGTTGTGTTATGAGACAGATCTGAAGGAGGCTGGCATTCTGTTGAAACCAAGCTCTCACGTGGCTGAAAGGAAAATCCCAAAGCTGGTCCCAGTCACTCCACCTCGCATCCGAGGGCCTCTCTAGTAACTCTCCCCCTTTGCCACCCCACTTCCTCCCCAGATCATAAGAAAACAGAAGAGCAAAGGTGAGCAGCAAATGGAAGAAGAGCCAGAGTGGCCACAGCCCCAGAGCTGCAGCGCGAAGGCGGCCGACGAGGGGACCGCGGCCTCCCCGGGAGGCCACCCTGCCGCCAGCATCCTCTGGGTGAGTCTCCAGGCAGTAACGCAGGTGTCCTGCACACTCTCCCTGGGAAACGGGGTCAGAACACAGAACCATTTAATTAACTCATGTGCCCACCAACTGGCATAAAGGAATAGGGTGGTGGGCAGGGGGAGAAACTGAGAAAGTGTGTGTGAGAGTCTGGGTAGGAGGGGTGAGGGAGGAGAAAGAAAGAATAGGTACAGAGGGAGTGTTGAAGAATACAGAGGCAGGTTTTTCCACAGGGATCAGTTCAGGGAAAATCAAAATGTCAATAGGCACTTTTTCATTCATTCCGGAAAGAGCTGTACTAAGTCCCTTGCGGAAAATAAAAAGCTGTATCAGGAAGACCACTTGTTTTTCCAAAACCGAAAAGGGACAGCAAGAAAATGGCCACTGCCTTCTGAGTCACCAAAATGGCCACATCGAGACATAATCGGGAAGTCGTGGTGTGGCTCAGCCTTCCTGTCTGTCACCCTGAGACTACGCCAAGGGCGCAATCGTGAAGCACAGCACCCTTCCTGTGACCCGGGCCTGGGCCTGCTCATGTCTGCAGTAGCGGCACCCAGCCTGTGAAATCCAGGTTCTTGTGTAAGTGGCCCTAGCGGAGGACTCCAGAGCGTGGGAGAAGCAGAGGCTGAGCCTGGGGAGACTCAGCAAGAGGAGGACTGGCTAGTTGGGCATGGGTTCCACAGCTCCAGACAGAGCATGGGGCCAGGACAACACACAGGTTCAGCTTAAAAGTCACATGAGGCGCGGGGAGCAATGCCTAGTGCTTACCCCACTCCTCCTGGGTGTTAGGGGCAAGCACCCCCTTTCTGAACAGAGTGAAAGAAGGATATGCAGAGCAGCCGCATGGCAGACATGCCACCCCAGAAGGGATCATCAGTAGCCTCGCCTGCGTAAATTCTGCCCAAGATTCACCAGTCGCCAGGCGCATGGGGGCGACAAGGAGCATCCTCATGGCTTTATCAGAGATTTAACTTCATTGGCTGATTGGCAGGACCTTCCTATGTCGACACGCTGTCAGCTTATTTCGCTGCCGCCTTCACTAAGGGAGCCTTTTAGCACAAGGCTCCCGCTTGGGTTCTACACTAATGCCTCCGGGGTTTTCTCTTCTTGTCAGGAGACCTGTCTTGCCAGACGCCTGCCTCCCACACAGTGTGGTCTTCACTCTGACTTCCACGCCGAGGTAGACAGCCCTGACTCACTTCTTACTTTTTTCCTGGGCAAAGAGCAGAATATGGTTTATCTCCCGATGCTGGTATAGAATAGGGCCCAGTGGAAGTCCCTCTCTGACTCTAAAGCATCTTTTGAATCTCTTGCAACTTATGTCCTCTCCCCAGGATCAGTCCACTTTTGGGGGTGGGGGGACCGAGGCGTCACAGGGGGTGTCGGGAGATAGAACCTCGAGTTTGTGGTTTGAAATAAAAGCCCAGAAAGGACATTGGTGCACCCCCTCGGGTAAGCATTTCTTCTGGTTAACACTTCAACCCCAGGTTATGTGGTCTGGCAGGGGTGTGGGCACTGCACCACAGGGACAAGATCACTGCAGCCTTCATCCTGAACTTGGACGTTTCGTCAAGGAGTCTCCTCCTGTCCCCTCCTCTGAGTTCTCCCCATGCCGTGATTTGTACCACGGAAACAGCATGTTTTCACCTGAGTGCTAGTCAGGAGCCACACTATGCTCATGGGAACCGCCCCACACAGAGCCGCGTAACTCTGGAGCTAAAGAGAAATCCAGCATCCAGCTCAGCCCCGGGCACAGTTGGCCCCTCTGAGCAGCCTGATTGCCAGTGGTCACAGCCTGACTTCTCTTGGCCAGCACCCTAGCCCTTCCCCTCTCACCAGCATCATAGCAGGGCCAGCCTGGGGCCCTCGAGGTGGGGGCACATCCAGTGGACAAGAGTCAGCTTCCTCACGGGTTCCTCATGGGCAAAGCCAATGCTTCCCCTCTTTCTCCTCCTCCCATCTCCCCCCCCCCACCCCGTACCCCTGCCCCACCCTGCCCACTCCAGGCCCTAGACCCCCTGTGATGAAGGAGCCTGTGCTGGGACCACATTCGGGAATTGGGGCCTGAGAGGGACTGAGCCTGGTCAAGGCCACCACATTGCCCGACCGTGGGAGCCCCATCCGTCTGGAATACAGTATGAGTGGCAACCCCAGCAGGATGGCCACAAATGCTGATGAGGCCCAGGTGGGAGGGGACAGGAACCGTTGCTGGGTGAGGAGCAGGCACTCAGTCTGCCCATCACAAGATGGGGATGCGGGTGTCATTAGACCCATTTTACAGGTGAGGAAACGGAGGCTAAAGCTTTCACATAACTTACTTAAGGTCACCCATGTGCTGGTTGGTGGGGCCAGGAAAAAGGAAAAATACCTTTTTCCTGCTCCAGTGCCCTTGATCTGGCGTCTTCCTCTGTGCGGCTCGGGGAGTAACTGCGCGGAGCTCTGCAGGCTCCCTGGGCATAACTGCAAATCCCAGACGTAATTCATTCCCATTCAGCCAGGGCTTCTCATCTGTTCTCATAAAAGGAAGTTCAGCATGATTGTTCTCTTTTTAATTTCCTCCGTTACTGTGTGCTTCTCTGCCTGCAGGGGGTCAGCACCGCCTGCCTTTCAAAGGCTTATGATGCAATATCCTAACAGGTCTAGCCCAGGGTTATAATTCATTCAGTGTCTGTCCCTTTGGGCGCCTGTATATAAAAATGTGCCTCCGTGATAATCATACGATGGTCCTCTTGGTATCACGATGATGGCAGCAGGGGCCAGGCCCTCGGGATGTGCCGTGACTAAGCCCGGCCCTGACTCTCTGTCTCTGCTCTTTTCTGTTTCCCGCCCCCGTCTCACTGACTCACTGCTATTTTCTCCCTCGTAGTCGCTCTCTCCTTCGACTGGCTGTCGTACGGACCTGAAGTCTTTTTTTATTATTGTTACAATTATTGGATTGAATTCAGTGTCTACCACTGACCCTACCGATACAAAGCAAAGCTGTCTCAATTGTTGAGTCATCTGACCATTATCACCGGTCCCTCTGCTCCCAAGCCCTCGATGCTAAAAACGTTCTGTCCCTGTTTTAGGCTGTGAGTTCCTTGGCTGCGAAGACTGTCCTGATAGTGATTGGTGCCTCGGGGAGCCTGCTTTCTTGGCCATGATGACAATTAGACAATCATAGCACCGTACTGAGAAGTGCAGGTAGAATGCACTGCTGCCCACTCAGGGCAATAAGGAAGGGGCCGTTGGCCCTTGAACAGCAGGGCTTGGACTGTGCGAGTCCACTTCTATGTGGCCTCTTTTCCAACAGGCTGTAACTGTATTTTCTCTTCCTTATGATTTTTTAAATATTTTCTTTTCTCTAGCTTACTTTATCATAAGAAAACAATATACAGCCCGGCCAGTGTGGTTCAGTGGTTGAGCATCAGCCCGTGAACCAGGAGGTCCCGCTTGGATTCCTGGTCAGGGCACATGCCTGGGTTGTGGGCTTGGTCCCCAGTGGGGGGCATGCAGGAGGCAACCGATCAATGATTCTCTCTCATCATTGATGTTTCTGTCTCTTTCTCCCTCTCCCTCCCTCTCTCTGAAATCAATTTTTTAAATTTGTTTTAAAAAACAGAAAACAGTATATAATCTTCTATAATAAAAGAGAAACATGCAAATGTGACCATTACCACCAGCCAATCAGAGCGGCTGTATGCAAATTAACCCAGCCAAGATGGAGGCCAACAGCCAATCAGAGCAGCTGTATGCAAATTAACCCAGCCAAGATGGAGGCCAACAGCCACGAACTAGAGCAAACCAAAGGGTTCTGTTGCAACTGCCTGCCTATGCTGGCAGTTGGAAGTGGCACCAGGGCACCAGGAAGTGGGAAAGCAAGGTGGCGGGCCGGGGAGCGGGTAAGCGGTGGCAGGGGGTCGGCGGCCTGCTTGGCAGCTGTCCAGGCCCTTTGCAGGGCATCGGGGAGTGGGAAAGAGGCAGCAGGGGGTCAGTGGCCTGCTTGGTGGGCTTCCCAGGCCCCTT
>PVJC01010544.1:0-43534 GCA_004026665.1 Murina feae
GCTCCCCACACCCCGCGGGGTCGGAGGCGCGCTGCGGCGGGGGCGGGGCGGGGCGGGGAGCCGCGCGCAGATTGGTCGCGGCCCCGGCCCCCGCCCCTGGGCGCCGCGCAGCTCCCGGCAAGTTGCTAGTTGGCGCGCGGCTGCGGGGACGAGGCTCGGGATCCGCAGCGGCTGGCGGCGGCCGCAGCGGCCGGAAGGGCTCCCGGGGGCTCTCGCCCGCCCGTCCGCAGCCCGCTCGCTCCTCCCGCAGCCCGCTCGCTCCTCCCCGCTACCTGTTTCCCTGCGCCCCCGCCTCCGCCCCGCGCGCGGCAACTTCGGCCTCCAGGACTGGCCGCCCCTCCGCCGCCCGCAGCCCGCGCCCTCCCTCCTTTGTTGTGCGATGCGGGTCGGGTTTCCGATCTGACCGAGCTGCCGCCGAGCCGCGGGCATGGAGCCGCTGAGCCATCCGGGCCTGCCGCGCCTCTCCTGGATCGACACCCTCTACAGCAGTACGTGCGCGGGCGGCGGGCGGCGGGGGGCTGCGGGCACGGCCGGCCAAGTGCCCAGCGGCCCGGGAGGCAGGGGAGCGGCGTGGGACCCCCACGATCGGCCGCAGATGGGTCCCCGGAGCGGACTTCGGGCGGGTGGGGGGGCGGGCGGCGGGGCCGGGAGAGCTGTGCCACCCCGCTCCCACCTGTTGTGTAACGGACCACTCCCCAGTCCGCGGGGAGAGGGGAGAGCCATCTGCTCCTTCTGTCCATGCCGGAGCAGGAAGGCCATTTTGGCAAAGTCCTTGGGGCCGGAGGTGGCCACCTCAGGGACATCCCGAGACGGGGGTGTGTTGGGGGTGGGGGTGGGGGTGGGCGGGGAGGGAGCATGTGTGTGCAGATACGCCTGGGGACCGTTTGGAGAAGGGGCTGCAAACCCCCGGCTCCGCAGTCTTTCCTGCCGGCCTCATCACCACCCCACCTCTACCCGCCACCCCCCCAAAAAGAAAAAGCAAACCTCATTTCCTCCACCCCCTTGCTCCCACATCTGCCGCGATCTTGTGATTGCTGCAGCGCCTCGCCTGGGATGTGAACCTGATCACTCCTACATTTGGGGGCTGAGCGCCCACCTCCACCTCCCACTCCACCTCGCTGAGGCGGCTAAAGCCCTGCACACCTTCCCACCCCTGCATGGAGACACCCTCCCCGGCGCGCACAGGGCTGTGGGAGAGGCCTGCTGCCCCCTGAAGAAGACAGGAGATGGACTGCGCCCTCCCCCGCCCCCCACTTCAGGGGGACCCTCGCACTCTCTCTTGCTACTCTCCTAGCCCAGAGCCCTGAGGCAGGAGGCAGGGGCTGGAGGGCCAGATTCTGGCCCTGGACACTGGATGCCATGGATCAAGGGCATTTTTAAGAGACAGCTTGGCTCGAATTCCTTGGTATCAGTCATATGGGGGGGGGGGTAGACATGGATAATGCCTTGAACTCCAAGGTCTTGCCCTGGAGGCTTCCAGCCTCTGACCTCTGTATCCCCTTGGGTCACCGTCCTTCCTCATGCCTCCTCCAACCCCTCCATCCTTTTTCTCTCCCCCCCCCCCCACACCGCTTTGGTTTTTTCAACATCAAAGGGGGCAAAGCCCAGCCACTCCATCTGCTCCTTCCCCTCCGCGGCCAGCACCTTTGGGTGAAGGTCAGGGCCCGTGGCTGTGTGGCATGTGTGTGCACGTGTGTCCGCATGAATGGGGCCGCACATCTGCTCAGAGTCTGCTGCAGATCAGCTCCTGACCCGCAAAGGATTAGTGACCTCCTCTCCGCTGCGCTCTCACAAATGACCGTCATAACAATGCCTCACATGCACATGCTGCTCACATTTCTGAATGCGTCTGGCTGTTTGGTTTCCCCGTTACCCAAAGCATAGAATCCTACGGAAACCTGGCTCAGGCCTTCTCTCCAGGGCCCTGGAAAAGCCCAGACCCCATCATGTCCAAGCCTTTCTGTCGCCCACTTCCCCGCCCCACCCCCACCCCAACAGGGAAGCAAAATTGCCTGAGGCTGCCTTGAAAATTCCTGGCCTGAGGGAGCCGGGCCTAGGAAAGGGAATTAGACCAAGCGCCTTTTTGAGGGGGTGGCGCGGGAGGGGGTGGTGCCTGTGTACCAGCCCTGACTCTGGCCAGGCTGGCATCTGAGCTGTCTGTTTTGCTGCTGCTTCTGCCCTGACCCCTGGGCTCCTGGAGCTGCCCGCTGGAGGGCTGGGAGGGGGCACTGCCTTGGCAGCAGTGTGAGGAGTTCCTCTTCAGAACAGCGTATTTGAGAGCTGCAGAACGAGGCTTCCTGGGAAGGTGCTGTGCAGTCATGTTTGGGCTGTTAGCCATGAAGTTTCCTCTTGACAAGAGCCTGTGTTAAAACAAATACCCGGGCTGTCATTTGCCTGGCAGCAGGGGCCGGTGGCTCCCAGAGGAAGTTCCTCTGCCTCTTGGGAAGTTGTTTGCTTACAAGGCTCACAGTCCTGGGGTGGCAAGTTGCCACAAAAGCCAAATCCATTGGTAAAGGGCTGTACCTAGGGCACAGGGTGGCCAGTGTCCCTTCGTAGAGTTGTGAGTTACCAGGTGAGAAATCTTTCTCTTGAGCACATGATAATATCATCTCCTGAGGATCTGCTATCTGCCAGCCTCTCTGCTAGGCACTTTCCATCTATTCTCTCTAAACCTCACAACTTGGGTGAGATGGGTAGTCTTACTGCTATTTAAAACAATATGTATTTTATTGAGAAGAAGAGAGGGAGAAAGAGATAGAAGCATCAATGATGAGAGAGACTCATTGATCAGCTGCCTCCTGCACGCCCCAAACTGAGAATCGAGCCTGAAACCCAGGCATGTGTCCTGACCGGGAATCAAACCATGACCTCCACCCTAGCTGGTTTGGCTCAGTGGATAAAGTGTCAGCCTGTGGACCGAAGGATCCCAGGTTCGATTCTGGTCAAGGGCACATGCCTAGATTATGGCTTGATCCCCAGTAGGGGACGTGCAGGAGGCAGCCAGTCAATGATTATGTCTCATCATTGATGTTTTTATCTCTCTCTCCCTCTCCCTTCCTCTCTGAAATCAATAAAGATACATTAAAAAAGAAAAAGAAAAACCATGACCTCCTGGGTCATAGTTCAACACTTAACCGCTGAGCCATGCCGGACAGGCATCTCACCCCATTTTACAGAGAGGAGCTCAGTAAGCTCAAATCATTACCTAAGGTCACATAACTGATAAATGACAAAGCTGGAATTCAGATCATACACCAGGAAGACTCGAATTTCACCTGAGTATTTCTGAGCTTATTCAAGGCCATGAAATGTCCTGGAATGGGAGACATCTGTCTCTTAGGTCCTCTGTCACAAAGTTATCCCTGAAATGGCCCAGCAGGGTCAGTGGCCTCAATAACTCCGGCCCCAGCCTGTCCCTGTGTCTCTTACAGGAACTGGGGCCTGGTCCTGGTGCCAAGGCAGGGCTGGTTGAGGCTCAGAGCTCACGGAGGCCGGGGATTCTGTGTTCTAAGGTGCCTGACTGCCAACCAGCCCCTTCCCTTTGCAGACTCCTTGCCTTTGGAGCTAGTTGTTAGTGCATTTTGGCTTCAGCTTCTGTACCAGGATGTGTCTCCTTCCATTGCTCGTGGACAGTCCATGGGTAAGGGATGGGCAGCAGACCCCTCTGCCCCGTGGGAAGTCTTGAAGGGCCGCCATGAAGGCGGTTTGTCTGACTCAGGGAGCTGGTTGGCTCTCAGCTGCCAGGGCGATCCAGGACTGATTGCAGCAGGGTCTTCGCCCCTGGTCAGACCACGTGGCAGACGGGGCTCCAGTCATCCCACTTCCTGTCTCCCTGCCACTTGTTTATCTACATTCATGTAATAATGTTGCCCCCCCTTCCCTTGCCGAGATTCTTTCCCTGAATCTGGTGTGATTCTCTCTATAGGCTGTGATCTTCATTTTGTCTTCTTTCTTTTTCTTGTCGCCCTTTTTTTTTTTTATCACCCTTTCTTTAAAAAAAATAAATAAATTATTGATTCCAGAGAGGAAGGGGGAGGGAGAGAGAGATAGAAACATCAATGATGAGAGAGAATCATCAATCTGGCCCCCTCCTGCATGCACCTTCCCTCCCCGTCCCCCCCCCCCCGTGCCCCCTGCACCCTCCCCTCTTTCCCCAGAATGGAGTCCGCAACCTGAGCATGTGCCCCAACCTGGAATCAAACTGTGACCTCCTGGTTCATAGGTTCAATGCTCAGCCACTGAGCAATACCGGTTGGGCTCTAAACACATCACTTCCTCTTGGTTTTCTTCTGTGTCCTGGGATTAGGTTGGGTTACATTAAATTCTGTGGAATTACCTCCAAATGGGTGGCGGGGCTGGTACTCTGAAACTTCCTCTGTCCCTCTGAGTGGAGATCTGGATTGAGATGTATGTGCCCCAGGTAGGCCAATCACGTGGCACCTCTTCAAATGGAAAGTCGTTAGCCATATGTTCAGGACTTATTTAAAGAGCCCAGGGCTCATTTAGTCTTTTCCTTAGCCATTTCAGCCTCTTTTTTTGTCCCAAGCCTTTCAGCTCCGGCCTTAAAACATTCCTACTCTATTGAGCCAAACAAAGCTTGCAGTTACTTGGACCTCCCAGAAGGCAGAACTTGGCCATCTGCTGTTGTCAGAACCTACCTTCGGAGCTCACTTCTCTTGTCCCAAGCAACGTTCCCCGGGGCTATTTCAGTCTGTCGTGATGTCTGCATTCCCTTTATAGTCTCAGTGCCCTGTCCCTGGGCCCGGAGAGCATGTGGGGACACAACCCATCTCCAGAGGATCATGAGCCTGCCTCAGTTTCCCATCTTACTCCTATATTAGCCGCTGGCCTGGCAGACAGTGTGGGTTTGATTAGACCTGCCCTCACGTGCGGGTAAACACCTGCAGGTGGATGTCTTCTTGTCCTCGGAACAGCGCCAGTCATTACAGCAGGCCGTCATCGTCATGGCTGCTGGAGTCTCAGAGGGGGGGCCGGGTGCTGTTGATGTGGTTGCTGATGTTGTTCTTTGGGAAGAGGAAGAAATGACAGAACCATTCTTGGAGAACCAGCTGGAAAATACTGGGAGGTGAGTAGAAGGTGCGGGAATCGTGAGGAAAACCCACTCTGCTCACTCTTGTGGGTAGGATGCTCTCTGAGGTCCGGTCTGTTTGCTGGACGGCTCCGGTGCCCACTCCTTGTGCCTCCTTCCGTCAAGTGAGGCCAGGATGGCTCTCCTGGGTGCTGTGTGGGTTACTTGGAGACTGTGTTTATCAAGTGCTTTGAAGATAAAGGGTGTATTGAACTGCTCAGCTGTCCAGCTCACCGTGTCCCCACTCGTAAAAGGTTTGCAGGGGAGCTTGGAAGGGCGTGGGAAGGGGGGAAGGGGACTGGTAACAACCGAGAGTTGGACCAGGTTCTTAGATGGTGCCTAGCCCAGTGCCTCATACATAACATGCCCCCAGTAATATTATGGGGGAAGGAAACTTCTGGGTGTTTGGCTTCTTTAACTTCTACTCCACTAGAAATCCCAGAAACCCATTAGCTGGCCCATTCGCAAGTTTCCAGCTGTGTGGATTTGGTCACTGTGGTAGCTTATAGTGGAGCCAGTGTTGGTGCTGTAGCTGTTAGGCTCAGCTTAGGTTCTTTGGGGGCAAACCAGGAACTAGGTGGCTTTCGAACAACGTTACGTCATCTCCACACCATTTGCCTCTGTCTGGGCCCTGGTGTGGTAGGTAAGCTGAGGCTGTCCATGGAGCGTGGAGTACCCACCACATTCTACCTATAGCATCTCGCACTTTCCGCTGATGCCAGTAAGGGAGGCCAGCAGGCTTACCTGTCTCCAGGGCAGGATGGGAGAGACTGATGTTGACTTGTGGCTTTGGTCCACCCTAGCTTGCATTTCAGTGGGCAAGGTAGTTGGAGCCATAGATGCCCCCGTGGCAGTGGGAGTGTTCTGTGTGTCCCTGAAGCTTGGAAAGAGCTGTCCAGACCCTGTAAATGGGGAAGAAGAAAGAAATCAGGGCAACAGGCAGACTATAGGGTGCATCCCCGTGTGGGGGTTGGGGATGGATGCCCATTCCTGGCCCTGCCCAAGGCATTGGCAAAGAGCCCTTTAAAGTGGAGCCACGTGATGCCATGGCCAACTGTGGCGGGGACAGCCAGCTTCTCCGACCCCAGATTCTGACCTTATTTAGGCCTCCCTCAGTTTGCTGCCCCTGGGGTTGATTCCTGGTTTCTCTTCCCTGCCCTTTCTTTCCCATCATGCACCAGAGTGGAAATGAATACGGGCTGCCTGGCCAAAAAAGAA
The DNA here is from genome assembly GCA_004026665.1 of Murina feae. Classification (NCBI taxonomy): domain Eukaryota; kingdom Metazoa; phylum Chordata; class Mammalia; order Chiroptera; family Vespertilionidae; genus Murina; species Murina feae. Next base: position 6,308 of record PVJC01010544.1, read on the forward strand.
CGGACAGGGTCAGTGTGGTCTTCAGGGGATAGGGCCAGATGGGGTGGGCCCCGTGGTGACATAGTTAGTCAGGCGGCATTCCCCTTTCTCTGCCCTGGTCTCTGATGCATTCTTGCCCCTCTAGACCACAAGCAGACACAGCAGATGTGTCCGGCATTTGGCCTAAGGTGAGCAAGGTCTGCAGAAGGAAGGCTGGGAGGCCAGTGCCCATGGAGCTCAGAGTCCTTGTCACTCTGGGAGGCGTAGCCCTTGGCTTCCTGGGGTGTCTGTGGAGCTGGCGCTGCCTAGGAAAGAAAGCCCCAGGCCCACGAGGGATCTGTGGGTTTACTCAGGGCAGGTGGGGGAGGATGTGGCCATAATTACCTTCCTGGGATTGAAGGGCTGATCCTATTAGTGTGTTGGGCTAACCCCTTCCTCCTGGGCATTGCCTCCTGGAGACAACAAGGGTTTAATGGATCAAGATTACAGAGAACCCAAAGAGGTTGTGTAATTAAGCCCAGTTAGTCCCTAGCTGGGGGGGGGGGGGCTGCTCCCCTCTGCAGCAATTGATTTCCTCACTTGTGGTCACCCCGTGCGGCGGCATGTTACCCTTGGCCTACACAGCCTGTGGGTCATCTTTTTGAATGAGTTTCTTCCTTGAAGGTGCAGTTTTAGAAAAAAACAAAACGAACACCCACATTCTTTCTGACTGTGTTCTATGAGATGGTGCCCCTGGATTATACAATGGGGATCTCTTTGAGAAATGTGTCTGGGTTCTGCAAAAGGGCATAGAGACCTCATCCTTGGGTCTCTCACAACCACTGGGCCCATGAAAAGAAAGCTCATTAGCCCTGGCCAGGTGGCTCAGTTGGTTGGAGCATCGTCTTGTACCCCAAAACATTGTGGTTCAATTCCTGGTCAGGGCACATACCTAGGACGTGGGTTCGATTTCCCTCCCCCCCCCAACCCCCCGTCAATAATTCTCATGTTGATGTTCCCTTTCTCTTTCTTTAAATTAATCAATGAAAACCTATCCTCAGGTGAGGGTTAAAAAAAGAAAAAGAAAGAAATTAGTCCTGCGGGGTTCATAGAAATTAGATGTTTCCGTTTGGTCTAGGAAGGATGGAAGAAAACATCTAGTTAGCCCTACTAGGTGCCGGATACTTTGCGAGGTACTTTTCCTACATTGTCTGAGCCCCACAAGGTACCTGTGATTGTCCCCCCCAGTTTTGCAGATGAGGAAACAGGCTCTGAGAGGTTAGGTTGTTGTAGGAGATCTCCCAGTTTGAGCTGGATAAGATCTCAGAGATATATGCAGGGTGGGGCAGAAGTAGGTTTACAGTTGCTTGTATGGAAAATAATACAATAATTAATAAATCATAGTACAAGAATAAACCGTGTTTTGCGTGCTCACAACTGTAAACCTACTTTTGCCCCACCTTGTGCGTGTGCGTGTGCGTGTGTGTGTGTGCGTGTGTGTGTGTGTGTGTGTGTGCCCCCATTCAGTTTCCAGCAGTGGCCTAGGCACTTTCCACGTGTCATCACCTGTCTTTGACAGCCCACATTTTATGAGGCAGGAATTATTACCTCTGTTTTACAGGGAGGACGCTGAGGCTCAGGGAAGTTAGGTCAGTAATCCAGGGCCCTAGAGCTAGAGGACCAGCCAGGAAGTGAACACCGTTTGGCCTGCCTCTGCCTGCTCTTTCTCCCACAGTCCCTGGCCTTTCACAGAGGAGCCAGTGAGGGCCCCTTGGCAGCTGGTGTTTCAAGGGGGTGATGGCTCTCTCTGTTCATCTCTCCAGCTAGAATGGCAACCGTAGAGTCTGCCTTGGCTTTCCCCGCGCGGCCTTTGAGCGGATCTCACCAACGGGGCCGTCCCTTCCTGAGGGATGATCCCGAATCGATCTCCCCACGGACACCTGGAGTCCATATCCCCGTGTAACCTCATCCCTGGGATTACTCTCAAGAAGCACCAAATGTTTGTTTAAAAAAAAAAGGGGGGGGGAGAAAATAGACTTCGGGGTGGGGGACAGCTGGTGCCCAGTTTCCAGAGCAGAGCAGGGCCAGGCGCGAGGGAGTGGGCACTGGAGGAGGAGAGGGCTTGCCAGAGGCCCTGCGTGCTGGCCCTGCACTCAGGCCTTTTTAATTCACCTCCACAGTTTCCACAGGCGAATAAAGAGAGCCCTGGGCCTTAAATCAGGCCACTGCACACCAAGGGCCCTTGCGGAGGCCGGGGCCAGCTGGACTGCAGAGCCAGCTTCTGCACTTGAACTCACCCACGGGCAGCATGTTAATGACGTGGTGGCTCCAAGAGCAGACCCTCCAGCCCCACCCCCCACACCTGCTGAGTCCCCCTTTTCCAAGTCCAGAGTGTCCCCTGCTTGAGGTCAGTCCTCTGGGGGGAAGCCTGGGGGGATGGGGCAATGGGGGGCGGCTGACACCTCAGCAGGGGCCCCTGTTTGGCTGGAGCCAGAGAGGCCGGAACAAGACTGGGAGGCTTGTTGCACAAAGGGTTTGTGTGTGGTGAGGTTTTTGGATATGGTGGGATGAAAGCCTGCTCTGAGCTGATGCCAGGCAGGAAGGTGGAAGTGGGGTAGAGGGAGGGGTGCTCCGCAGCTCCATTCTCTTCCTTTCCGTTGCTGCTCCAAATTTCCCCGGCAGCTTCCTTTCTTCACGGAGCCCGTGGGCGCTTTTGGGAACCCCTGCATGGCTGGTTATGGGGACCCATGGACCGCCCCCCCCACGCACCCCTCTGTTCGTAGGGGGACAGATGTGGTGTTTCAGTTGCCCCCAGTGCCTCAGTGTCTCCTGACCCCTTCTTCCTGCCGCTCTGCCTTGCTCCGCCCCTGTGCTTCCAGGGTGCAGCTGGGCCAGAGGCTCAGCCTTGACAAGGTTCATCCTCCAGGTGGCACCCTCTGTTCCCTCCCCCACCCAGAGCTTTCTGCCGCTCTGCCTGCCCTTCCCCCACCCAGCCTCCTTCCCTCTCCCCATCACCGCCTTTCAAGGGAAGAGTCGTGGCCCAGGGAAGGCTGATGAGCTAGAGCTTCCCAAACCTAAGACAGCGGAGAGGCACAGGCCAGCAGATCCTGGCGATGGGCATCTGGTCCCTCCTGAAAGGACACGTTTTCACGCGGGTGTTTCGCAGTTCTTTCTGTGCAGGTGGACGCAGTGCCTCGGTGCGAGCTGCCCAGGCCCTTCCTCACCTGAGCCGAGCTGGGAGGTGCCCGTTTAATAACGTGTGGCAGTAGCTCCTGTTGTCCGTTCTGTGTCCAGAGAGCAGAGCCAGGGGGCCGTGGTGGGGACCTCCGGCAGGTAGCATTCAAGAACATTCCTCCCCATTGGGATTAAGTTAGCAGAGATGGAGGCACCTACCAAGGGGAGAGGGGACCGCATGAGTGAGTTGCTCACTCTCGAGACTGCAGTGCAAATATAACAGTTATCCCTCAGTGTGCACCCGGCACAGGCGACAGGACCTCTTGGGATGCCAAGGGATGCTCAGATATGTGCGATACGCACAATAGTGTCGTATTTGCATCTAACCTATGCCTAGCCTCCCGTGTGCTTTAAGTCCTGTCTATATTCCTTATAATCCCTAATGCAATGTCAATACTATGTAAATAGTTCAGGGGGATAATGAAAAGGACAAAACATCTGTACGTGTTGAGTATAGATGCAACCGTGGAAGGCCCAACCACACAGTACATGTCAGCAACAACGAAACCTGGTCTTGTTGTTGTTAATCCTCATGCAAGGATATTTTTCCATTGATTTTTAGAGAGAGTGGAAGGGAAGGGGAGAGACAGAGAGAGAGAAAGAAGATGTGAGAGCGACACATCAATTGATTGCCTCCCTCATGCGTCTTGACCAAGGCTGGGGATCGAGCCTGCCCTTGATCAGAGTCGAACCCAGGACACTTCGGTCGGCTGGCTGACAGCACTCTGTCCACTGAGCCAGACTGGCTCGGGCAACGCCATAACATTCTTTAAGAATATTTTTGAACCGTGGTTGGTTGAATCTGTGGATGTGGAACCTGGGGGTAGAGACGGGGGACCGTACACACGTTTTACATTGTAAGCCAGCACATACGCAAACTGAAACAAAAGTTTCACTGGACAGTGTGTACCCTCTCTGTCACATTTGCAGTGCATTTATAATGACGCCCTGTTCTATCCAACTCTATTAAAAACAAACCCAGAAATCGCTGGTTGTGAGCTACTGCAGTGGTCGCATGACTTGCAATATGGAGAACAGTAGACGAGGTGGTCTCCGAGGCCGCTTAGGAACTGTGAGGAATGATCATTCCCCAAGCCGCACTTCTGTCTACACCCCATTGTGACTTTTCCAGATTCACACACTTCTGTTGTTATGGACTTGATGGCTTTTTTTTTTCTTCAATGGGATTCATTATTTAACATACAACTTACTCAGAAAGGAAGCGAGTGGACATCTGTCCCACGTGTAGTAAATCAAAAGTTACCTTACAAATAACTGCGCCGAGCATGAGAGAATGCTATTCATTCTGGTTCCGCACACTGTTGCTTTGGAAGGATCTAGGTCTGAGCGTCCGTGTCCTTGTTTAAAGGGAGGTAAACGGGGTAGAGGGATGTTGAGGACAGCGGTACCAAACAGAGTCTGTCTTCTTCAGTGACAGGAAAAAAAAAAAAAGGAAAGGAATCAAGAAGGAAATAATCACCTCAGCAGGTGATTGTGCTTCCGTGTGGCCTGGCAAGCAAGCGGGTGCTGATCACAGGGCCCTCCTGCCCAGAGTCACTGCCCCACATTTCCGTGGTGGGAGCGGGAGAGGGAGGATGGCTTTCTCCGGGACCAAATACGTGAGAGCAGCATCTCAGACTCCACTGTGCGTGTGAATCGCCTGCTGATCTTGTTAAGATGCAGACTCTCACTCAGCAGGTCTGGGGTGAGGCCCCAGCAAGCTCATCACTGGCAGGGGACGGCAGTGCTGCTGCTGGTGATCTGGGGACCTGGGGCCCTTCCTTCCCACTCCTAGGGGACTCTCCGCAGATCCCAACCCAGGTCAGTCCCTCCTGTCACACTGGGTTCTGACCAGATGAAGGCAACCCATGACACATCTCCCTTCTGAGCCCATTTCCCAATCGAGAGAAGAATAACGAAGCCATTGATTGGACACCTGATGGGTCCCAGACTGGTGTTCTCGCATTCGTGATCTCATATAATCCCCTCAGTAAACCTGTGAAAGGCTGTTACCCTCGTTTTAAGGATGAGAAAAGGGAGTGGTGGTTGTGATTAGCCTCTGCTGGGGAGTTCTGCCGTGGGGGGCACCTGCGTGCAGGGGACGCGCCGCATCTCGGCCCACTCCCCTCCTGAGTGCAGAAGCACAGGCATCTGGCCTCTACGAGTATCTGTCTAGACAAAACCCATGGCCTCCCCACCCCCTGAGGGGCCAGCCTCGGTGTTAATGGGGCAGAAAGCCTTGGCTGTTTGTTTTCTAGTGCCTCACTGAGAGAGTTAATGAGAGGCCAGCTGGTGCACCACCCAGCCGTGTAGAAGCACCATTTCCCCATCACTTGGGTGGGCACATGTTTTGGCAGCTCCTGACCCAACGTTCCCCGCATTGGATCTGGATGATGCCCACCTAGATGGGTCAGTGGGCACTGTGTGCCATCTTAGGGTGTAAAACCCTTAGAGACCTAACGCAGGAGCTGGTTCTGTCTCCAGTTTCCTGGGAAGGAAGACTGGGACACAGATTGGATGGCAGAAGAGCTGTTTCTGGTTTGAGGGCCCCTATGGTGAGCTGCTACCACAGCCAGGCCCTTGCGGTGATACCTGAGCATCCTCAAGCCCTGCCCTGACCCGAGGCTTGGTCTCCTTTCCTGTGGCTCCACTGTGCCCACTTCCGTCCACCTCTCCTCTGTCCAGAAACCTCCAGTGGGGCCTTTCTTTCCCATCGCACTCTATCCAAACTAACCCCACCCCGAGCACGTATGGATGGACACACGCGCACACACACACACACACACACACACACACTCACACACACGTACGTCAGGGAGGCCCTCGCCATTCCACAGCTAACCTCTGTGCTCTGGTGAACTCAGCGCCAGCTTCAAGCTGTGGTTCAGCTACCACCCCCTCCAGGAAGCCCCCCATGCCTGACTAGTTAGCACTCGCTGTGGTGAGCTCTCCCACTCAGGACCCTGGGCCACATCATTAAGCACTTTCCTGCCTGTCGTTGGGGAATGTTTACCTACACAGTGTTTTGTGTCCACAGTTTCTCATCTGCCAAACTCTAAACTCCTTAGGGGCCTGAAGAAGGGGAACAAAGGCTGCCTTTATAGGGTGCCAGGCCCTGCCCTGAAGCACTTCACAAAGAATGTCCCATTTAGTCTTCAGTCTCCCGGGGAGGTCCCAACTCTTTTTCTCCAGGGTTAGGGATTAGGAAACCTAAAAAAAAGATTCTAGAGAGCTTAACCGGCTTTCCTGAGGGCACACGGCCTACTCCGAGCGGATGCACAGCCTGTGCCCTTCACCAGAGGAGCCCAAACTCCAGGGCCTTCTGATGAGATGCCCAGGCATCTGTATGTTTGCACAGCTGCTCTGTGTGCCCAGTCCCATTCGGGGACTGACTCTTCACCATGAGCGCCTCTTCTTTTCCTACCGCACCCAGCAGTGCCTGAGCGTGTGGCAGCTTGGACATGCTTTGTGTGTGGTGGAGAGGTATGAAATGCAAAGTTCTGGGGGTCTGAGGTCCATTGTTCCAGCACAAGGGCCACCGGAGAGGAGCGGGGAGGGTGCAAGGCTGAGGAAGAGCTGGGCATGAGCAGGGTGGCAGGGCCATCGGAAAAGGACATTGGAGAGATCAAAACGGGGGGGGGGGGGAGGAGGAGACCTTCTCTCTGTCCCAGACATACCTCAGGGCCTCACCCAGACCAGAGCATCTTGTAAAAATGCAGATTCTGGTCTACCAGGTTGGGGCAGGGCCTCCAATTTGGCATCTGACAAGCCCCCAGGTGACTCCCAGGCTCCTCTAAGGCCTCCCGGGGGATCTGATGTGGCCACTTCCTGTAGGACGGGTGGGGAACGTCTGGCCCACAGGCCATATAAGGCCTGAGAAATCCTTTGGTCTGGCCCTGCCAAGGCACTAAGCGTCAGTTAATTAAATGTTTGACCAGATATAGCAGGCTGATTTTAAAGTTGGTAATTTTGGATGGCCCTCGGATGATGTGGTAAATATCCAACTGGCCCCTGGCAGAAGAGAGGTTCCCCACCCCTGCTGTGGGCTAAAGTAACTCCTTGACATTCAGACACTGGCTCCAGCCCGCCTCCAGCCTCACCTCTGGGTCCCCCTGACCCTCCAGCCACACCGCGTTCTTCACAGCTTGCAGGCACACCATGCCCGCCATAGCTGTGCTTTCTGCGCGCGCTGGCCTGGTCTGGAGAGGCACCCCTTGACTTCCCTGGCCAGGCGCCCCACCTAGATGCCTAGATGCCACCTCCTTGAGGAGTCCCAGGCTGGGAGTGGGCTCTAGGCCTGGACTCCTGGTCCCATAGTGGAGCCCTCCAGAGGATTCTGGAGTCGGGTGACTCGTTTGTCCTGCTTTGAACATTATGGTTGCTTGCCACCTTTGAGTAAAAATAGAGCTGAGGATGACTGAAGTGAAACTCCCTCTTGGCGTCCCAGAAAGCAGAGGTGGGGACCTTTGGAGGGAAGGTGTGGGTGGGGGCACTGTGGAGCGAGGCCATCTGCTTGGGCTCCTGCGAGGCGGCCTTGCGACCTGGGCTGGGGCTGCCCGGCGCTGTGGGCGTGCCCTGGCCCCTGGGAGGCCAGCCTGGGCCCTGGTCAGTACTCTTAGAGCTGCTTTCGCTTTAAAGTGTTCTCTCTTGGCTCTGGAAATGTATCAGGACTTTGGAGGGGTTTCCTTTGGGGCTTCCTGAGTTTTCTCCTGGGCTTTCTGCCTCCAGGTTCCTGCCCCAGGTCCCGGAAGGGTGGGTGGGTGCCGCCCTGGCTGACCACAGCCCTCAGTGGGCGGTCCTGGTCCCTGGCTGCCTGCCCTCTCTCCTGCGTGCAGCCTCCCTGGTGCACTGGTTTGGAGGAGCAGTAGCTCCCCCTCTCTGGGAAAAAAAGTCTCTTCCTGCAAGCAGGCTCCCCTCCAGGGCAGAGGGGCATGCCCTGACTGCAGGCAGGTCACTGAGGGCTCAGCGTGTCTCGCTCTAGGCCTGGAATTCTCTCGGAGAGAGTGCAGCTGGAGGAAACGGAGCTCAGCCTTTGAGTAATTACTTGCTGGGACAGTTATGGGGCACTATAGGGTGTAGCAAAGCGGGTTTACCTTGTGCAGATGTAAAATGATACAACAAAAAACAGTAATACGAGGATAAACCCTGTTTCCCATTCTCGCAACTGTAGACCTAGTTTTGCCATACACTGTATACTTAGCCGCTAAGAGCTTCACCTTCCCTACCCAGTCAATGGAATCAACCTTTTCAACCCCACCAGCAGGGCTGCCAAACTTTTTAGCCTATAAAAATATAGGATGCCCAGTTAAATTTGATTTTTAGATAACCAACACTTTTGTGTGTGTGTGTGTGTGTGTGTGTGTGTGTGTGTGTAAGTACATCCCATGCAAATTTTGGGACATCCTTGTACTAAACACTTACTTGTCACTCGTCTGCAGTTCCAGTGTTACTGGATCCCTTGTATTGTCTCTGGTGTCCCTCTCACCAGATTAAATGCTGTGTAGCACTTAGCAAGGGGTCCGTCTACATGCCCTTGTTCATGTCCTTACTTCCTTCTCTCTTCCTTGCTCCCCCAACCCCTAGAAGCCAAGCCGATGAGATGATTCTGTGGAGTTGTCACAGAAATATTGAGATTGTGTTTAGAGGAGTGACTCCCGCAAAAACGATGACATGATTAATAGACAAAAAGCCAGTCATAGTAGCTGCCACTTACCTAGCGCTTGCTATGCATCCTACATTGTTCTAATTCTTTTTAAAAAAATATATATTTTATTGATTTTTTACAGGGAGGAAGGGTAAGGGATAGAGAGTTAGAAACATCGATGAGAGAGAAGCATCGATCAGCTGCCTCCTGCACACCCCTACTGGGGATGTGCCGCAACTAAGGTACATGCCCTTGACCGGAATCAAACCCGGGAGCCTTCAGTCCGCAGGCCGATGCTCTATCCACTGAGCCAAACCGGCCAGGGCTCTTCCCTTATTCTTGACAACAGTCCTATGAAGAAGACACTTACCTCACACTTACAGGTGGGAACAGAGACGAATTAGGTAAGTGAGCTGCTCAAGGACACAGCCAGTAGGTGATGAGCTAGTATATCTACCCAAGCACTCTGGTCCCTGTGTTCTTACTCTTGTTGCATCTTGCCTATCAACTGCCACAGTTAAAGATGTAAAGTTTCTTTAAGGTCAAGGACATGGAAACGCACAGGGATGGTTTCACAAAGTAGGTGATAACGCAGCGAGGGAGGTGTGACTTCCTGGGCTCCCCCACCTCCGAGTTCCTTCAATTGAATGGGTTCAGCCAGGCATGAGGAGCTCAAACCAGGGGTTTTATCTTCCTCCCTCCCACCCCCTGAAATGTCGTGGAGACCCTGGTCGTGTGCCAGCCTGTCACCAGGTGCAGGAAACCCCAATGCATCCCCCAGTCTTCATTCAGAGATTGTGTGCAGTGAGTGTCCCTGACAGGCTGGGGTCCAGGCTCGTGTGAGGTTCATGCCTGCAAATCCTAATGCTAGGCTCCCTGCAGGTATATTAATTCACACCCAGTTGTGCCACGAGGAGATGTCTTCCTTCTCCTTGATGATTCTCCAGGATGGAATTTTCTTTCCCTTCATAAAATGAATGCATGTAGTTATTAAAGACCAGAAACATACCTAAAAGTCGAAGAGAGAAAATCCGTGTGCCGTTGCCCCACCCTCTGAGAAGAGCCTTCCGTCTTTGCTCTTCTCTGTTGCCCAGGGTCTGGTCTGTGACCCAGCTGAGTGCTCCTGGCAGAGGTGCAGCTGGAAGCCAGAGCATGACCTCGAACAGCCCCATGTCCCAGCGCCCACTCTGCATGCTTGTGCCAAGGCGAGTGAATGGGGAAGAGGGTCTAGCAACCAACAGGTGGCATCTTCCCTTCTCTCGCAGGCTCTCAGACAGGGCGAGGGTGGGGCGCCTGCAGCTTCCTGCTCTCAAGGCCAGCAGATGGCCTCCGACCGTATCCTCTCCAGCCCGTCCCAGGAGCACAGTCTGGGAGTTCCCAGCATTGCGACCCCTGTCCCACCTTGTGACCAGAGATCAGCTTCCAGACTGCTCATGTGGGTAGCACTAGTGACTCCGCCTGGCCTGCAGCCCAGATGGAAGTCTTCCCCACCTCTTGTCCCTCCCTCAGGCCCACTTCTCCGTGCTCTGGTCTTTTCCCGTTTTCCAAAGGTTAATTCTAGTTCATTCAAAGAGAAACCAGAGTCCTCAGTGTTTGAGCATCAACCTATGAACCAGGAGGTCACGGTTCAATTCCCAGTCAGGGGACATGCCCAGTAGGGGGCGTGCAGGAGGCAGCCAATCAATGATTCTCATCAACGATGTTTCTATCTCCCTCTCTCTTCCTCCCTCTGAAATCAATCAAAACATATTTAAAACAAACAAACAAACAAAAAACAACAATGAAGAAACCTTTCTGCCTCATGTTTCTACTACCAGCTTTTTCCAGTTTTCTGCCATTTTCCTTTTCTCCCTGTCCCCTCCCCACAAATCCCCAGGGGACTCAGCCAGTGCTTCGTAGGTTCACAGAGGCCCTGGTTCATCCATCAGGGACCAGAGCCCCCACCCTGGTTACTCACTACAGAATCCTTCAGAGTCCATAGGAAACAGGGGGCACCCTCAGGTGGGGCATTTGGGAGAACTTAAAAGGGGACGATGACCAAAAATGTGGTCTGGTTCCCACAAGGAGACAGGCAGTGTGAGCTGCTTCCTGGTGGGAGCTGCAACCTTATGGAAGCACACAGCCTGGATGGTCCACAGGGAGCAGTCGGGGTGCAGGGATATCCCAGCCTCACACCCCTCCCTTCCTCTCATCTCTGCGGGGGCAAAAAGCAAGTGGAGGAGAGGGAGAATGGACCTGGGGGGGCACATTCCAGGCAACTAGCCCGGGTCCAGGTAACATCATTCTCACTAACTTTCCCATTGGCCAAGTCAGGGTTCTGAGTACCTGCCCCATGCGTGCCTGGGGTTGTTGTAAAATCTGCTGATACGCTGAATGGTGACAATGTGTGTTCATCATACTGTTGGTTTTTCGTTCATCCTTACCCGAGGATATTTTTGCGTTGATTTTTAGAGAGGAAGGGAGAGAGAGAAATATCGATGTGAGAGAGACACATTGATTGGTTGCCTCCCACACGCACCCCAACCAGGGCCAGGGATTGAGCCTGCACCCGAGATACGTGCCTCTGACCAGAATAGAACCTGGAATCTTTCAAACCTCAGGCCGACGCTCTATCCACGGAACCAAACCGCTTAGGGCCATTATACCGTTCTATACCAGAGTGAGGGATAATTGTGACAGAGAAGCACTCGCTGGGTGCCCTTCACAGAACGAGTCTCACGCATTCTTACCTCTGCTGGCGAGTGTCTCATCTCCAAAGGATATGTGGGCAAGGGCAGAAGAAATTGCAAAAGCCTGGCTTTGATTCCCAGAGCCCTGGCTCAACATTTGTGTGGCCTCGGGGAAGTCACTGGCAGAGCCTCTCGGCAGCAGGGATGCGCTCCTCGGCTGGTTTGGGGTTCCGAGGAGAATGGATGCTGCTGGCACTATCAGCCAGCCCCGTGGTGGGGAGGGGTGTGGGAGGCCTAGCAGGTGTCGCCGGCTCAGGTGCAGAGGCTTGACTTTGACATGAGTGTGGCTTTCTGAAAGGCCCAGGGTGGGTGCTGAAGAGGAGGCAAGATGTGAGGCCACTGTGTACCTACGAAGGGACGGTGTACAATTGTACATGGTTCCCTGGAAGGCGGTGAGGCCTGGCTCCCCCCTGCCCCCTTCTCTTGCCCAAGGCACTCGTCAGCAGCACCCCCTGCAGGCCAAAAGGGTAAAGAACAACAAGATCCATTGTCTCCATGGGGATGTGTCCCACCTGGGAGATTGCCTTGTAACTGAAGATTGCTGAGTGAGTGAATGAACGGATGAATGAATGAGTGAGTGAGTGATGGCTAGGCTGCAGTAGCGGGTTTCCTTAGAGAGACCTGGGTGTGGATATTCTATGAGGTGGTGACATCTTGGAGCCTCAGTCTCCTCATCTTTGAATTCAGGATACAACTTACATGGGCCAGGCAGCTACAGAGCTGACATTTGGATAAACCCAGTCATATGATGTTTGGAGAGCGCTGGGTCCACAGAGGTGCCCATGAAGTGTCACTTTCTGCCCCTTAGCAATACACGTGACCAAAGGCGCTGTGGGCACAGCCCCCAGGGCTCTGTTCCTGACCTCCCTCCCTGTCTCCAGGCAAGGCCTGCTGTGGGCCCCTCTCTTCTCAGCCCTGAGGGACTTATTCTCTCGGAAGAGCACCCCCTCCCGGGTGCAGCCTCACTCAAGGGCCTGCAGTTCGGGGCAGCGTCCCTCATCCCTCAGCTGAGTCCAGGCCCTGCAGTGGTCCCCCTCGCTCTGAGGCCTGGGGCCCTGGGCCTTCCCCTCAGCTTCACGGACACAAGCCCAGGGAAAAGGAAATACCTCCTAAGAGTAACAGCAACAGCCATTGCTGACATTTATTGAGTGCTTGCTGTGTACAGCACGGAGCAGTTAGTTCTCCTGGGCTCACGAGAGGCGCCAGGGAGTGCAGGTTCCCTCCTGGTTCCCAGGACTGCGAGCTCCAGGCGCCCTGTGCCGAATTCGCCCTTTTCTGGGCCATGGCACCTGCACCGAACGGGGACCGGGGACCTGGGCCCTTGATCTCGCTCAGCTGCTCCCTGGTGTGTGACCTTGGGCAGATCCTTGGTGCCCCCAACTGTAAACTGTAATGGTTGGACCACACCCTCCGTGATTTTTATTTCTAGTTTAGATTGACTACATGATATATACAGAAGAGTATATAAAATGTCGGGGTTTGGTTTAGTACAGATTTACAAAACAAACATCCATTTGCCCTCTATGACGCTTAAAGAGACCGCCGCCCGTCCTGAGATGCTGCCCTGTGCCTTGCTGTATTAGTTTGCTAATCCAGAGCCACCCCTGGGGCTACACAGCTGGGATCCGGTTCTCACCGTCCTGCGGGCCAGAGATCAGCTCCAGTGTCAGCGGGCTTGGTCTCTTCTGCAGCCCTGAGGGAGGGTCTGTTCCGGGCTCCTCTCCTAGCTTCTGGTCGTTGGCTGGCCGTCCTTGGCGTTCCTTGGGTTGTAAGTACATTGCTTCGATCCCTGCCTTCATCCTCACATGGCATTTCCCCCCTGTGTCTCTGTGTCCAAAGTTCGTTCCCCTTTGTATAAAGAAATTAGTCACTGGATTAGGGGGCACTCCAACGACCTCATTTTAATGTGATTACCTCTGTAAAGACCATATAATCCAAATTAGTCACATTCTGAGGTCCTGGGAGGTAAGATTCCCAACATATATTTTTTTTGGGGGGGGTGAGAAGGGGCACAAGTCAACCCATCATACTCATCCTCACTGCCCCACCCTCACCATTCCAGACAGAGGTAACAGCCCCCGTCCAGAATTTTGTTTTATTCCCTCGTTTTCTTTAGAGTCTGTCTACCTAGGTATGCATTCCTAAAGAATAGAGGTGTGTCGTTTTGCCCGTGATCTATATGAATAGAATCATAAGTCTTTTTCTGCACCTTGTCCTTTTCTGCTTAGAATTATGTTTTTGAGATTCACCGTTGTTTTTGCCTCTGGCTCTAGATTATTCATTGTCAGCGCTGCATAGGATTTCATTGTAGGACTGAGCTACAGCTTCTTTAGTAGGAATAATGGTAGTCCTACATTTTCGGACAAAACCCACGGTAGGAAGAGAAATTTATCCTGCAACACAGCATTCACACCATATAGCTCTGAGAGAAGCTGCATGAAACAGTACCTGCCCTTCACATGTGAGACGGGCCTTTCCCTTCATTCCAAAAGGCGATCTGCCAAACTGACTGCCTGGGCACCGACAGCTCGGCCTGCAGGCAGGCCCAGGGCATGGCCCTGCTGCTCTCACCAGGGCTGTCTGCCCGCACACGCTTTGGCACGAGACCCCTGTGCCGTCTGGTTCTCATCCTTCCATCTGTTGTGACTGTTGGCGTCTCCCTGCTCCTGCCTGTCGTGTTGTAGCTGTGGCCTTGCCCTTGTGGTTGTTGGGTCTCACGGGCGATGGCCTGAGAGACCAGACCCCTGGGGATGTTAGACGTGCCCTGTGGCGTTAATTGATACCGTCAGCAGGAGCGAGGGGAGTGTCTGGGACCAGACTGCTTGGGTGCCAAGCTTGGCCGCTCCGCAGCTGCGTGACCGTGGGGAAGACATATGACTTCTCTGTGCCTCAATTTCCTCATCGATGCAATGGGGCTCTCAGAGCACTGACCTTATTGGGAGGATTAAGTGAGTCACTACATGTACTGGGAACGCAGTAAATGTGTACTATCTGTCCACCGGGTGCAGGCCTTCTGAGGGCACAGGCTGAGTCTGCTCTGCCTCTCAGTCATGTCCCTATTGCCTAGCACAGTGCCTGGCACATAGTGGGGGTGCATCAGTGACCTGTCAATTAAATGAAGGGAAGCCACCTTTACCTTCCGTGAAGAAATGCTTGTTCTTAGTTGGGTCATATGTCTTTTTATTTTCGAGTTGTAAGTTTTCTGTATGTAGTCCAGCTACAAGTCCCTGATTAGATACGTGATTTGCAAATATTTTTTTTTCCTATTCTGTGGGTTGTCTTCAGTTTGAAGCACAAAAGTTTCCAATTTTCATGATGTCCAGTTTCATCTATGTTTTCTCTTGGTCTTCGTGCTTTTGGTGTCACCTCTAAGAATCCTTAGCCCAAATCCAATATCAGGAGCTTTACCTCGATGTTTTCTTCAAAAGTTTTATATTTAGCTCTTACGTTTAAGTTTTCGATCCGTGTCAAGTTAATTTTTGTATGTTGTGTGAAGGGGCCGCCTTCATTCTTTTGTAGGGGGCTGTCCAGTTTTCCCGACACCACTTGCTGGAAAAAAACTATTGAATGGTCTTGACACTCTGGCCAAAAACCAGTTGACCCTGCAGAGATGTGCTTATTTCTGGACTCTCAGGTCCACCCCATTGACCTATAGATCTGGAAAGCCACCTGCAGCTCCCGCAGCTTACCCTCCCTGCCCATGTGCTGTCTGCAGCCCCAGAGGCTCCCCCAGGACGCGTTGCCAGGACATCCCACAGCTGCGTGCCTTCTCCCCAGCAGCCCCTGGAGAGGATCACTTCCCGCATCTGTCAGGGCGACCACTGGGAGGGCCCAGTGTGACGGGCCCCAGAGGGCACACGGGAGAGGGTGCCCCAGAGGCATCCCTTCCCTCCCTCCACCCGCAAGCCTGCACATCTCCCAGCGCAGGGTGCTCGGTCCCAGAGCAGGGCCTGTTTGTGCTGATGCCCTGCTCCTGATTGGGCGGATGCCCTTGGTGTGGGCCAGGTAGGAGGGAGCATAGGCAGGAAGTGGCTGTTGGGATGGAGAAGGACAGGGGCCTGCAGGAGGGAAGCACTGGCGGCATCTTCACCAGGACAGCGGCCTTGGGAGGGAGAGCTCTGCACTCATGGGTAGGCGCCCGAGGCTAGGGAGGCTAGTGTTGCCAAGCTCTCTCCCTGGCATAGCTTCCTTCCCTGTTTTCTCTCTGTGTGTGTGGAGCGGGGAGAGGGGGCACTGGGTGACTTGACCTCCCACCCTTCTGAGTGCCTGTCCCATGAGGTTGCGGGACTCAGACGTGTTAAGAGGTCGGGTGGGTCTTGGTCAGTATGTCCTCCGTATAGAACTGTTGTGTCCCATGGACTCCAGCCAGTGGCTAAGACTCCCCAGGGCAGCCAGAGACCCTGCGGAGTGGGATAGCGCGCTGGGAGGACGGGGCGGGGTGGGAGCCTGGGGACGTTTTCGCTTTAGCTTGCAGGGGGAGTTCCAGATTGATGGGTGCTTTCCTGCAGCTACAGCAAGAGATGCACCTGTGGAATGCTAAAGAGCGGGGCTGCCTGTGGGTTGCGGGAATGGGGGTGCCCAACTGGTGGGGTGCTGGCTCAGAAGGTGGGGAGGAGGCCACGTGATAGAGAGGTACACGGTGCTGTCACCTGCTTCTCCAGATCTAAGGCCTTGGAGGCGAGTCTTCCGGGAGTGGCAGCTGCTGCGGCCACACAGGATGGTTAGGGACTTGGGAGGGGACCCCCCTGCTCCCTCCAGGGCCCACATCCCTTGGATCCGGCCCTCAGAGCAGAACTGGGGGAGAGCAGAGATTTCCGTAGGGTGGGTGCCCATCTCTCCCTCTTCACTTGTTCTCCCCCCTTGCCGCCCCTGAGTGGGAGCAGAGCCGTTTGAGCTGAGTTGGAGTTGCTCGCTGCCTGAGAATTGCGTCAGCCCCGCCTGGAAGGCAGGAGCTGGAGCCTGTTGCTATGGTGACCGCTAGGCCTCAAACCAGGGAGAAGGATGAGTAAGTCGCAGGGTGTGGTTTTCCTGCCTAGTGACGCTGTCATGTGATAGGCACATGATCGGTGAGCCTGTATTCCTTGCACTTCCCCGGGGAGATGTGTCATCGGCTTAGGTGGGCACGATGGGGCAGCTGCCCCACAAGCCGTGTGGGCATCAGCCAGCGTGGGTGTGTGTGACCAGAGAACACCCATGACTCCCGGCCCTTCTGCCTAGTTCTTGGGGCAGAGAGTGATTTGACCAAGTAAACCAGGTTCTGGGAAAGGGAGGGTTCCAGGATGCAGGGGTCTGGAACAGAGGGCCGCTCTAAACCCCAGAACCTGCCCAGGCTGCCCCAGGAAATTTTTTCTGAACCACCTGACAGAGCTCATCATCTTGCTAAAGATAACAGCTGCTTGGCCAGCAAGCACCGTCCCCGCACTCAGATCTCTTCTCTCACCCTTTGCCTGTAATGGGAAAGGAGTAAAAGAGTTCATGTTCCAGCCGCATTGCGCACCTGCTGTGTGCCAGGCGCTGCCCTAGACCCCGGCTCATCATTTTACATCTCAACTCCACACCGGAGGGGAGGCGATGCTGTTGCATTCCGCAGTGGGGCAAACCCGGAGACCCAGAGAGTTGCAACGACTTACACCTAAATCTTTGGGCTTCAAGCCCAGGGTTCTCTTTGATTGCAGATGCCCCTTTAACCAGCAGTTCTTAGGATGTCCGGTGAAGAAACACACTGCACATCTTCCGATGGGAAAGAACCAAGGCACCCTCTCCCCAGAGGAAAACACAGGTCCTGTGTGGGGATTGGCTGAGTGTTAACTACCATGACCATCTCTCGTTGCCTCTTTCGTGCTTGGGTAACCTGCGCGCTGCCCACACAATGTGCAGTAGCTTCCGGCCCCTGGGAAGATGGCAGCCGGACGGGGCTTCCTCTCAGTCTCTTTCCCAGGGCCAGGATTGTGGGGACAGATAATAGTAATGATATCAGCAGCACTGTCGTTACTGTTATTCACTGCATTACTTACTGAAGGCACTGCTCTTAGTGCCTTTACTTCAGCTAACTCACTTAACTGTCGCAAAAGCTCCATAAGCTAGTGTCGTTACGATCATCTTCACTTTATAAAGGAGGAAACTAAGGCGCAGAGAACTTAGGCAAGCTGCCCAAGATCACACAGCTAAAACTGGGATTTGAATTCGGGTAGCCTGGCTCCAGAGCTACCACCCCCTGACTCCAGAGCCACTACTACGCCTTGTCATGGCTCCCGGAGGACACCTCCAGACCCTGTGGCTCTTCTCTGGTCCCCACTTCAGAGTCTTGGTTTCGTTTTCCAGGAGACTGGGATGTGCCCAGCTGCCTGCCCACAGGTCCCGTGCATGAGATGTGGCCTCTGGCACCAGCCAAGTCCTGGTTTTCATGGGGACTGTGCCCCTTCTCTTACACACACATGTCTGGGCATGAAGAGGACATTTCCAGGAACTCTTCCTGGGTGTAGAGGTCATTGACCTTGAGCCCTGTTGCTCTAGCCTCATCCGGCCCGTCTGTCTGCTCACAGATGGTCCCAATGTGAATACCTGGGGTCGGGCAGGTCCACCCGCCCTGTGGGCCCTGGTGTGTGTCTCTCTCAGCCTGTCCTTTCTGCCTGTAGTCTGTAGCTGCTCTTGTTTTGAGGGCCAAGTTGAAACATCTCTTTTCCCTTCCACCCGCCTTTCCGTCAGCCGCTGGGCCACGTCTGGTCCTAAGCTCGATTCTTGGAGGAGGCTGCCGTCCTGGGGGGAGGTGAGGCTGGCATTGCTTGCTGCCAGGTGGGAGGGTGGAGCTGTGTGGATCTGAGGGGAGGACTTAGGGGTGCCGGGGGTAAGGGGAAGTTTAATTTTCAGCCGTGACCCTCGGGGGTTCTGCGTGCTCCCGGAGACATTGCCGTGGCCATCGGTTGGGTATGGGGCAGGTTGAACTCTGCAGTGAGTGCCCAGGTGCTGCTGGATGGGAAAGGAATATTGGACTTGGAGCTGACAGAGGTCTGGCAGCCCCTGCGTAGGGCAGAGCCAGGCTTGTCTTGTGCCAGGTAGTTGGCAGCAAAGCAGAAAGGAGCTGTGGAGGTGGAACCTGCCTTTGTAACTCAGAAGGTTGACTCCAAAGCCGTCTTTGGAAGCGGAGTGGGCTCCAGGCTGAGTCCCCTTGCTCCCTGCTAATTCCCATGAAAGAGTTTCTCTTCCTTCCCTGTCTGTCTGCCTTTTTGTTAAAAAAATATATTTTACTCTATTTTTTAAATTGTGGTAAAATGCACATAACAAAATTTAAAATAGTACCATTTTTAAGTATGCACGTCAGTGGCATTAAGTATATTCACATTGTTGTGCAACCATCACCACCATCCATCTCCAGGACTCTTGTCATCCTGCAAAACTGAAACTCTGTACCCATTAATCTCTAACTCCCCTTCCTGCCCCCAACCCAGCGCTTGGCCACTATCATTCTACTTCCTGTCTCTGAATTTGACTACTCTGGGTATCTGATATAAGTGGAATCATAGCATTGTTGTGTTTTTTAAAATATATTTTTATTGATTTCAGAGAAGAAGGGAGATGAGAGAGAGAAACATCAATGATGAGAGAGAATCATTGATCGGCTGCCTCCTGCATGCCCCCTACTGGGGATCGAGCTCACAACCCGGGCATGTGCCCCTGACCAGAATCGAACCCCGGACCTTTCACTCCACAGGCTGACCTTCTACCCACTGAGCCAAACCGGAGAGGGCTAATATCGTTTTGCTTATTTCACTTAGCATGATGTCGTCAAGGCTCATCTGCATTGTAGCTCCTGTAGAATCCCTCTCTATATAAGGCTGAATGGTGTCCCATTGAACATATAATCACATTTTATCTTTCCATTCATCAGTGGGCAGTCGGGGTGCGTCCACCATCTGGCTCTTGTGAATAATGCTGCAGTGAACATGGGTATTTCCTAGTCTCCTTTTGGGCTTTCTTCACACATCAGCCATAGGCCACCTTGGAACTTGGTCGGAGATGGGCCACTGACTCAACCCCAGGAGAATGGGTAGGTCACCTGGTGCCAGCTTCTACCAAACACTAGCTAAAGACATTCCCGATTTCCTTCCCCATCAGCCCTCAGAAGAAGTTGCCGGGTTCCTGGTCCTCTCCTGAACAGGAGGAGGATGGCTGCAGTTCACCGTGAGCCCGGCCGGGGGCGTGTTAAGAGAAAGGGACTGTCGTGCATTGGGATGTGCATGGGGAGCTTCTCTGAGACGGGCCGGCCCGCTGACCTTACATGGAGGAGTTGGGGGCGTGTTAGGATAGGCTGGTTATGCTGCAAAACCAACTTCGTCTTGAAATCCCATGACTAACAACAGCAAGGTCCACTGCTTGTTCACACCTGTCCATCACAGGTAAGCAGGAGCCTCTGCCCCACCTGTTCCCTCGGGAACTCAGCCCAGTGGAGGCTGCACCATCTAGAACCCACAGCCTTCAGGGTCATGCAGCCCGGGAAGAAGGAGCATGGGGGCAGGGGAGGAACCTTAAATCACATCAGTCCAGGGTCATTACTTGTTATCAATTCATGGTGGGTCAGAGGGGAAGGAGAAGGCAAATTAAAGCTCTTAACTCTAATAGGGTTAGAATTCCTATAGGATTCCAGGTGCATAGGCCTGGCCAGAGTAGTGGGAGTCAGAGGGTCAGGGCCTTAACGAGGGTGTCTGTCCGTGTGTGTGCCTCTGCGTGTGAGTCTATGCATGTGCATGTGCATGTACATGTGCGCAGAGAGCAGAAATGAGCTGGCCAGGCGAACATTGCCTTTCCCTAGCGCAGCCCTCACCCGGCTTTGCACCACCTCAGAGGAAAGGTGAAGTTCTAGGAAGAGGCCACTGGCTTGGGGAGGTTCTCTCATTTTTTCTCAGTGGGCGACAAAGGGAAGCTGGAACCGGCCAAACCACTGATCCTCCGGAGCTTGGGAAGGGGAGAAGGACATGAGTTTCGAGGCGCCCTCTAATGGCCCTGTTCCATAGTGGAATTATTTTTAAGGCCCAGGGAGGCTCTGTGCGGAGAGCCGGCAGCTTGAGCTGAATGTCAGCAAGTCCTGCCTGGTATCAGTGGCAGAGGCACAGGGTGTTTCTGTGGGTGTACGTGTGAGGGAGTGCAAGCCAGTGCGAGCTGGGAATATCTTGGCCGACTTCTGCAGAGGAGGGGGAATGGCTTAGCTGACTTCTGCAGAGAGGCTGGAGCCACTTGGCTCTGGGGTGGAAGGGAGCCCCTGGGGTGGAAGGCAGGGGTCACAGATTCTGATCCCGGGTGCCACCAACATGCAGGGCAGCTTTGAGAGTCTCATTGACCTCTCTGGACCTTCTATTACTTATCTGTTCCTACTTCTCAGCACTAGATTGAGAGTCATTTAATTTTTCATGAATACCCTGAGGACTCATGAAACCATATATGGGAGAGGGGCTCGGAGGAGGCTATCCATCCCAGGCGAGTGATAAGTGGGATTGGATTCGAAGGTCATTGTCATAATGGTCTTTTGATTCTGCCTCCTCATCGCCTCCTGGCTGCTTCCCCTTCAGCGAGCATTTTTCACCAGCATGTGGGGCAGGGGAAGGAAGAGCTGAACCTTAAATCACATCAGTCCAGGGTCATTACTTGTTACCAATTCATGGTGGGTCAGAGGGGAAGAAGGAAGGCAAGTTAAAGCTCTTAACTCTAATAGGGTTAGAATTCCTGTAGGATTTGTCAGAGTAACCTCCCAGCCCCAGATCTTAAATAATTGAATTGGTTGCTATGGAAAGAAATTAGGCGGAGTTTCAGGGCCCAGTCGGACAGTTATGGAGCATCCGCTATGTGTGAGTACTGTCCTGAGTGCTCTGAATAATAGGCAGTAAATAGAAAAGGGTTGTCTTTGCCCTCCAGACTCCTGCCATCTAGTGGGGGAACCCATCCTATACCAAAGGCCAAATGAATGTGAACTTGACTTTGTAGAGGAATTTTCTTTCTTTTTTGTCTGCTTGATGGAATGCTAGATTGTGGAATAGCCTTGTCCGGTACCTCTCCTTGCTCTGCAGAGCAGCCCTGGAAGGGCAGCGTCGTCATCCCACTTACAATGAGAAAAGTGGAGGCTCCCAGAAAACGAGCAACTTGGAGGAAGGAAGTCGGTAGAACACTGGTAGTGGAGCTGGGGTGGCGAGTCTTGCTTGGGGTCAGTTCCTGTCACTGTGTCGGGCACATAATGTGACGAGGAGACGTTTATGGAATGGCTGACTATTGCTCATTTACTCATGAAATAAACTTTTGTCCATTCTGGCAAGGTCACCTGGCCATTGGCACCAATATGCCTGTCTAGTCAGTGGGCATGTAACGACCTTTCCTACAGAGTAATTCAGACTTTTAGGCCCCTCCTGCTGGGGTAGGAAATTATTTCAGAGTGCAAAAAGCAATGAACTTGACCCAAAGAGCAGGCCTTCAACTGTGGCTCAGTTGTCTGTCAGCCTGGAGGCTATGGACGAGACCCAGGACACGTCTGAGCTTCAGTTTCCCCCGTGTGAAGTGGCAGAGTCATCTCTACTCTGCTGTCCTCCGTGGGTTGTGAGGATGAAAGGAGATCCCCGCTGTGGGCTTGCTGTGTGCACTGTAAAGAAAACACGACGCGGATAACAACGTTTCTGATGCGTCTCTCAGGCCGGAGCTGATGCAGCCACCTACCCTTCTGCCCAGTGCCCACCGGCAGGCCCCAGCCCCTCGCCCACTGCCTCTGCCCCTTCCCTCCCCCCCCCATGTGGATAGCCAAGACCTGGGATTCCTATTTTTCAGACTTTGGAGCCCGGGCTTCTTCTGACTGCCTCCCTCCCCGAGGGAGCCTGGAGGTGGAGAAGTGATTGCATCTCCATAGCAACCAGAGAGGCTGAGCCCAGCAACAGGGGCGGAGCCAGAACCCAGCGCTCCAGCGACAAGTCCGCATCTCCAGGAATGAGCAGAGGCGGCATCGCGCTGCCCTCTCTTCCAGTTGTCGCTGTGCTGAGTTCATTTCCTTGCTCCAGGCCTCCCTGAAGGCCTAACGGGGAGGGGAGGCCATCCTGCGGTCCAGGCGGCTGCTGTAGGCCGAGGCTGAGGGCCCTGCGTGAATGGGACAGGAGCTGCCCTGCCTGCCTGCCCACGTTTACCATCAGAGTAAAGCACTTTCTGTCCACCTCCCGGCCTCTTCCCAGGCAAACCTCCGAGTCCTTCAAGACTTAATCCAAACCCTGCCTCTTACAAGAAACTCTTCGGTGTCTCTAGTTTGGCCCCATTGATGGCTTCCTGAGCTGTCTCAGAATTTAGTTTCATGTGACATTAAAGTCACCTGCTGCCCCAGCCACCCCACACCAAGTCCATATGGATCTCTGGGTTGGGAGCCAGACACCAGCAGCTTCTAAACTCCCCAGGGGATTCCAGGATGCAGCCAAGGTTGGAGCTGGTGCCTTTACGTTAAAGATTTAAACTGTTCCCTGAACCTGGCCAGCGTGGCTCAGTGGTTGGGCCTATGCACCAAGAGGTTGGCAGTCCAATTCCTGGTCAGGGCACATGCCCAGGTTGGAGGCTCAATCCTGCTGGGAGCTGTGCAGGAGGCAACTAATTGATGTTTCTCATCGATGTTTCTTTCTCCTCTCTCCCCCTCTCTAAAAATCAATTTAAAAAGCACACGTATTCAAACCATTCCCTGATGGCTACTGAATGTAGGCGGACCAATAAATCGTTGAGCTTGCTGATGGAGGAGGGCCTTCAAGCCCTGGTTTTGTTTTTGTTTTTCTAGGACAAGGAGATCCCCGAGAGCAGTTAGTGCTCATGAAGGGGACCAGGGTAGGAATGATAACAGCTACTGTTCATTTAGGGTTGGTCCCGAGCCAGGTGCCTGACATTGCATATATTTTCTTATTGCAACTCCACAAAAACCTCACACGGTGTAGTCATTATGAGTTAGCCCCTGAGCTGTTCTCCACGGTCTCCCTCCCCCACTGCCATCATCAGTTCTAGGGCAGAAGATACGTTATCACCTAACATCATCCTTTGTACCACTCCTGTTGGAAGGGCAGGGCCATTCCAAACCTAGAACTTTATCTGGCACTCACAGATTCTAGTGTCCAAGAAGAGGTTGGAAAGATCCCCCAAACTCCCTTCCCCTCAAGCTCCCTCAGCATCTGTTTGGAGTTGGGGGCCCCAGGATGTATTCTGGCTGGGTCCATTGGTCATTGGTGCCAGATAGTCTTAGGAGAAGGTTGTAAACAGCTCAACACCTATGTGCCTCCAGTTGTTTGCCCCCACCCCCCCTTCTCACCCTCGGGCCTATCAAAGCTTAAGATGGTAGAAATGAGGGTGGTTGTCCTGGCCGGTTTGGCTCAGTGGATAGAGCGTCGGCCTGTGGACTGAAAGGTCCCAGGTTTGATTCTGATCAAGAGCAGGTACCTTGGTTGCGGGCACATCCCCAGTAGGGTGTGTGCAGGAGGCAGCTGATCGATGTTTCTCTCTCATCAATGTTTCTAACTCTCTATCCCTCTCCCTTCCTCTCTGTAAAAAATCAATAAAATATATTTTTTTTAAAAAGAAAGAAATGAAGGTGGGTCATTTGGGTTTGAACCTACCCCACCCCTCACCGCCCCACAGGCCAACTCTTCACATTGCCCAAAAGAAGCAAGTCTTCATGATCTGTCATTGGCTGGCTCAGATCCTGTCATCTGGCATGGGCTGCATCCATTGCGGGTTTGGCATAGATAATCCTGTGTTCACATGTGGTCCCAATCCGCGTGACTCCTGGGAGATCGGGGGTCAGGGCATTCCACCTGCATTGTAACTCAATAGGGGAACTTACGCATCAGGAGTAGTTACCTGAATGTTAGAGATACGCGGCAACGATGCAGCTGGCAAAACCCTGCAGTGGGCATGGTGCAGATCAGTGGTCCCCACTGGGTCCTGCCTAACTCTTAGCCCGACTCAGGAGGCCCTCGTGTGCTGGTCTGTGCCCACGTCTCCAGCACTGTCTGCCCCCTCACCCTCCTGCTCACTCGGTGTTCTAGCTGCATGGCTATTTATAGCCCCCTTAAGAGGCCCTGCTGCTTCACACTTTGTGCCTTTGCCAAGCTGCTTCTGTGTTGCCTAGAAGTCTGCTCATGTCCCCCATCTGCCTGGCAAGCACCCACACATCTTTCAAGATGCAGTTAATTATATTAATAATAGCAGCTGAGACTTACTGGGCGCTCGCTGTGTTCTGAGTCTTTGCGTGCGTTATCCGGTTGGATCCTCGAAGCACCCCGGTGCGCTCAGTCCCTCCATCACCTTTGTTTGCGCTCATTGATTTCTCTGTTCGCTGCCCATTTACAAGAGGCTGCTCGTGCCAGGCGTTCTTCTGAGCGTGAAGAGGTTCCACAGCGGTGGAGCCTGGATTGGAGCCTGAGCAACTCCTCCCTCCAAGCATCGCCCAAGCCTTCCAGCCACCCCTCCCCCACACTGTTGCCCGCTCCCTCCTCTCTGCCTCGCCTCTGAGGTACTTCTGTCATGGCCTCTAGGATGTTTTATTGCGTATTGGACGGCCTTTCTCTTCTGGGCTGTAAGGACGTCCCGTGGGAATGTGTTCGTTTTAAGGGCAGAAAACCCAACATACATGGGCTTGTAGTTCCCACTTAGTGAGGAACGAGAGACGGGCTGTTTGTAGTGTGGCTCTGCGCCTCCACAGCATCAAGGAAATGGCTCTTTCTTTCTTTTTAAAAAAAAAATATATTTCATTGACTTTTCCACAGAGAGGAAGGGAGAGGGATAGAGAGTTAGACACATCGATGAGAGAGAAACACCCATCAGCCGCCTCCTGCACACCTCCCACTGGGGATGTGCCCGCAACCAAGGCACATACCCTTGACCGGAATCGAACCTGGGACCCTTGAGTCTGCAGGCCAAGGCTCTGTCCACTGAGCCAAACCGGTCAGGGCAACTCTGTTCTTTCTTGAACACTGCAGCTCCTCCCATCATAGCGGAGTTCAAGTCCTGTTTTGACTAGCAAAGCAGAGGCCTTGTCAGAGGTTCGAGTCTCCTTGGGTCTCACTGATCCGAACAAGGGCAAATGGCCACTCCTGATGGTACGAGAGGCAGAGAACGTGGGTATCTTGCCTGGGACTGGGCCCACTGCCGCCTCCTGTAAAGTGAGGGAAGGAGGGAAAAAGGGAAGATGGATGTGAGGTAGGAGACAGGCAGCATCTGCCAGTGTCCTAGAAGGAAGAGGCCGTGGGTCCGTTTCTCCCAAGTTCCTAGACTCTGAATGCTTTACAGTTGTTCGGTGTTGTTGCATTGAAGGTTTTATTCTATGTACATACAGACTTTTCCCCCAAAAAACATCGTATCATGCTGTTCATACTATTATTAATTTCCTTTTTCACTTAATAAGATACCCATATAATTTGTAATGGCTACACAGGAATCCTTCTTGGAGATATATCATCATAATTTACTCAGCCAATTTCCTGTAATTAATCTTTTAGGTTGTTTTTGATATTTCACAATCATAAACAACCCTGTGATAAATAATCTTTTCACTTTCTCATGTACATTTAGAATGAGTTTCTTAGACACCATCTTGGATTATGCTGGGTTAAAAGCGGTGTCCGTCATTAAAGCTTCTGATACCAGTCACCAGCTTGGTTCCAGCAAAGTTGTGGCACTCACCCACCCGCCCCAGGAGGTTCTGAGAGTGCCTGTGCCCTGACAACTCTGAGTATTGGTTTTAACCCTTACTGATAGAAGTTTGCATTTTCTTTGATTGCACATGGCGGGCATTTGTAGTTCTCTTTTTAATTTTCTGTTTATTTCTCAAATTCATTTAGAAAGTTGAGGTGTTCATCTTTTTTCTCGTTGATTTGCAAAAGTGCTTTATGTATTCAGGAGACAGGAGGTTCACAGGAGAAGGAGGCAACTGAGCTGGACTTGAAGGCTAAATGGGTGGAGAGGGTATGCCACGTATAGGAGCAGCATGTGCAAAGGTGCAGAGGTGGGAAACAGTGTTGTGCGTTTGGGGACTGTATTAATTTCATAGGGCTGCCATAAAAAGAAGGAGAATCCCAAACGTGGCGGCCTAAAACAACAGGAATTTCTTTTCTCACGGGCTGGAGTCCAGGAATCCAAAATCACAGCGTTGGCAGGGTCACGCTCCCAGCCAGGGCTCCCGGGGGAGAATTCTCGCCTCTCCCAAGGTCTGGCGACCCCATGATCCCTTGGCTCCGGCAGCATCACCCCGACCTCTGCCTCCATCATCACATGGCTTCCTTCTGTGTGTGCTGTCTCCCCTTCTGTTGGCTGTAAGGACACATCATCAGATTTAGGGACCCACTCAGTTCATCTAGGATAATATCAATTCAGGATCCTTAACTTAATGATACCTACAAAGACCCTTTTTCCCCAAATAAAGTCACATTCACAGGTACCAAGGTTGGGATTCAGACGTATACGTTTGGGGGCAACTATTCAACCCACTGCAGGGACCTAGAAGATGTCTGATATTACAGGGCAGCAGACTATGACCTTGTGAAGACAGAGCCGATGACCATGAAGGGCTTTGAATTGAGGAGTTTGGGCTGTACCTGGAAGTGAGCGGGGAACTGTTAAATTTTGAACAGGGGAGAGAGTGTTGGAATTGTCCTCGCAAGCGTTGGTGAGGGTAGAGAGGAGGGTGAGGTGGGGATGGTTTGGGGTGTGGGAGATGAGGAGCAGGAAGAGGGAAGAATCTGAAGTGCCGCCCGGGTTTCCCACCTGGGTGATGTGGCATAGAAGGTAGAGATGCTCAGGGACCAATCAGAGAGAAGGGTTTGCCACCCAGACTTCTCCCTGGAATGTAAATTAGGTTTGGGAGAGGGAGCAGAGTAGGAGTGACAGAAGCCTGGGGATCACCAGTTCCCCCACTACTTCATTACGAACAATCTCACACGTACTGAAAAGTTTGAAGAATTGTGTAGTGAACACCCACGTGCCCGTCATCCAGAGTCTGTAATTACCGTTTTCTACACTTGCTTTATCACGCATTCATCCATCCCTCTGAACATCACCAACCCATCTTACTTTTCACGTGCTTCAGAGTAAGGTGCTGACATCAGTGCACTTTACTTCAACACATAAGCATGCACCTCATCAGCTAGAGTTCAGTATGTAGTGAAGCGCATAAATCGTAAGGGTACTATTTGGTGGATGAACCCACCTGTGTATCCCAAGTCTCTGTCAAGGTACAGAACATTGCCCCAGCTGGTTTGGCTCAGTGGATGGAGCATTGGTCTGCGGACTGGAAGGTCCCGGGTTTGATTCCAGTCAAGGGCACGTGCGCGGGTTGTGGGCTTGACCCCCAGTAGAAGGTGTGCAGAGGCAGCCGATCAATGATACTGTCTCATCATTGGTTTCTGTCTCTCTCTCCCTCTCCCTTCCTCTCTGAAATCAATAAAAAAAATTAGAAAATATATATATACAGAACATTTCCATCACCCCAGAAAGTTCCCTGTGCCCCCACTTCCAGAGGCAACCACTACTTTTACTCTTTTTCAACTATAGATTAGTTTTGCCTGTTCTGGAACCCTACAGGATATGCTGCTCTTTCTGTCTGGCTTCTTTCACTTAGCACTTAGCGTGAGAGTCTGTAAGAGTCATTTCTGCTGTTGCATGTATCAGCAGTCTGTCTCGTTGCTATTCTATTGTAAGGATATATAAGGAATACCAATTTTTTAATATGTTTTTATTGATTTTATAGAGAGAGAAGAAGGATGAGGGAGAGAGAAACATTGATGAGAGAGAACCATTGATCGGCTGCCTCCTGCATGCCCCCTACTGGGGATTGAGCCCCAAACCCTGGCATGTGCCCTGACCAGGAATTGAACTGGAGACCTTTCAGTGTAAGGGATAACGCTCATCCAACTGGGCCACACCGGCCAGGGCAAGAATACCAATTTTCAAAGGGTGGGCAAAGAGACTTAGAAGGAAAAGTGAAGGCAGTAGGAAAACCACCTGGATCAGTTCCCGTTAGGTTTGACTGCATATAACATAAAAACTAAATAGTGGTGTCTTAGATAACGGGTTTTCTTTTTCTCTGTCATGTAAAATAGGTCCAGAGGTAGACAGTCCTGGGGTGATACAATGGTTCATTGTGCCATCATGCCCAGGCTCCTAGCTTTCTATTCAGCTATCGTCAGTGCTTGCTTCTGTCACCTCATGGTTTAACACGCTTTCCAAACTAACAACAGAAGGAGGAAGTATGAAGAGGACGAAAACCAAACAAACAGAACGTACATTTCAGCCAAAACAGTCTCTCTTAGCAGCCTTTCTCAAAGCTCTACACAACTCCTTAGCCAGAACTTAATCCCATGGCCCCTCCCAGTAGGAAAAGTAGGCTTGTGGCTAGCCCCTGGGCACACAGCCACCCTCAATATAACGACACTTACGTTACTGGGAGAGGGAATGGGTATTGGTTGTTGTCAGCCTCCTGTGCCTTCTTTCTTTTGAGACCCGGTGGCCAAGCCATGGTCCACTTAGCATTCCCATCCGTGGCCTCTCATCAGCTGAAGCCCATGTGTGGCAGGTTCCCACCCTCCCACCTCCCCAGGGTTCCTGCCTTCTCCGCCGGTTGGTTTCTCGGCCTTTCCTACATCCCTTTTCCTGGTGGGTCCCTGATCCTGGGCTGTCGGGATCTATGGAGGATGCAGTGAATGGGGGACGTGTCAAGGAACTTTTGCAGAGAGTTCTGGGGGCACTTTCCTCCACTCGTGAGCCTCCCCCTCCTGTAGCTGGAACCTCAACTCTCAGGCACCTACCTCTCCTGTTCCTCTTGGTCAGCCTCCCCTGACAAGGAGGGCCGTAGAGGATTTCGCTGAAAGGTTAGGGATATTCAGAGGGAGATAAACCGATAGGCCTGGGTTCAGATGCTCCCTGAGCAAATCTCTCTGCGATCTTGTCTGTAAGTTGGGGATAGTAAGAGCAGCCTCGCAGATGCGGCTGGGAGATGAGAAGGGCAAGGAGGTGCAGGTGCGTGGATGCCACGCCGATGAGGCTGAATTGTGCGCACAGCGGGGAAGGCTGGCAGGGACCTTCCTGCCCTGCTGGGGCCCAGCCAGCTGCAGGCGGTGCGGTGGAGGCACGCTGCCTTCTCGATTGTCCTTTCTGCCTCTGCCCTTGGGAAAGGTCTTGAGAGTAAGGGATCTGGTCCTGTGACCCCTGGGAATTGGTCAGTGTGGCCTGCTGGGATCTGAACGGCTGGCCGGGCCAGGGCTCATCGTCACTAACACTCCTGGCCTTGACTCCAGGAGTAACAGGGCAGCCTGGAGAGATCAGGTGAACATGATGCTTCATCTCCTTGTGCTTTCCCAGAGTGAGTAGGTCTCAGCAGCCAGCCAGCCCCGTCATGGCACCTCTGTTTACCTCCTAACGCCTGGAAATAGCAGAGTTGGCTCACTCCCCGCCAGCCTCAGACATAGGTCCTGTGTCTTCCAGGGCGGTGGAGCCTATCTCCCGGGTGCGTGGCCTACACACAGCTCAGCGGCTGGATCACTAGGTTCTGTGCTTCTTCACACGCGTCCTATCCTGGGGAAGAAAGAAGAGCCATGTCCCTTGACAGCTTAATGGGCTGTCAGCACAGGGATTGGAGAGGAAGTCGGCGGGAACAGGTGCAGCGAGGCTGGGGAAGCTCTCAGCTGCCAAAGGGCCAGATTGCACTGAGGGTGGCTGTGGCCAGGCGCCCTGGCGACCTGTTGACACCATTCTCAGGCTGCCGGCGGCCCAGGGGCTGGTGTTATGACCCAGGAAGAGGAGTGGGCCCCAGTGGAGGACTTGGTTCAAGCCTCAGACCTGAGACGGGGCAGTGCGTTCCTCTACTCATTCATTCACTTCGCACACATTTTCCGAGGTCCTGCTGCCTATCAGCCCATGGGTGCTGAGCACACAGTGATGACCGAGACACCCAGCCCTGCCCCAGGGGATTAGGGACACCTGGGCAGAATCCACAGGGCCACTAGGAGGTCTGAGCTATAGGAGTTCTGAGCTGGGAGGCCAGGGAGCACATCCTGGAAGAAGTAATATCTGAGCAGATGATGGGACAAGCCCAGCCAGGGGCTGGGAAGGGGGGATGTGGGAGGGCCCATCACTCTGCTGCAGGAGAGACCCCCCCACTGGTGGGGTTTGATCAGAGGCCTTTCTGAGGTGCTGCCCTGCGTCCCAGGGCGGGGGTGTCTGTGCGTGGGCTCTGGAGCCTAAGTGGTGCTGGCAGCCGGGGGAGGGGGGGTTACAGCTCGACTCCCCTAGTCTTTTCTTCCCTCCTTCTCCCAAGGAAGCCACATTGAAATTATAGAAAAGCTGGCTTTTAGGAGTCTGTGCTCCATCGTGTCCCTGCCAGGCCTCGGTGCCGCCTTCTCGCCCACACGCTGCCAGCCTGGGGCCCCGTCCTGCACAAGGCCTTGTTCAGCGGGGTTAGGGCTCCCTTGGGTGCCATTCCTCGGCGCCCCACCCCGAAACCTGCTCTGCACCCCCTCTCCCAGGGAGCTGGCTCAGCATACAAATGGTACCTTAGGAGGAGGGCTCAGGAAGTGACATCGCTTGGACCGCCCCCACCTCCTTATTCCCTATAAAAAGCAAAATGGTGACTCAGAGAGGAGAGTTGGAAGCGTCCTGTCTCCTGCTCCCACTGTGAATGCCTAAGACTTGGAATTAGGCAGGAGGCAAAGGAAACAGCAGCTTGAAATACGCACATACGCAGCTGACATGCTATTAAGCAGGCGGCAACAGCGGAACCGCTCCTCCCCGGCTCCCAGCAGCCCCTGAACTGCTGGTGCTGCCCAGCCCCGCGCAAGGCCCCGGCCCCCCGTGCAGCCCCCCCAGGCCAGGCCGTGGATGCTGCGGCCGGGAGCATGGCAGCCGGGGGCCGCCGCCGGCGCCCACTGCGCTACCAGTCCCTGGCAGCCCTGGTGGAGGACTCTCAGTGGCCTTTCTTGTTCCTTGTCTCAGACTTCAGCTACGGGGCAGACGACTACGACGCAGAGGGGAATGAGGAGCAGAAGGGGCCCCCGGAGGGCTCGGAGACCATGCCGTACATCGACGAGTCGCCCACCATGTCGCCCCAGCTCAGCGCCCGCGGCCAGGGCGGCGGGGACGGCACCTCCCCCACCCCACCTGAGGGGCTGGCACCTGGGGTAGGTACACCTGCTTTTCCTTCTGGGTGTGGGTAGTGAGGGCTGTGGGGAGGGGGGAGGCAGGCATGGGTGTCACGGGCCAGCTCTGCATGGCCTGCTGCTGGGGACACTCGGCACTGGCTGTCTTTGGTGCCCCCCCCCCCCATCTCTTTCCAGTCCTGGACGCCGCTCAGTCTAGGCTCCCCTCCCGCAGCACCTGCTGCTCTCTCTGCCGCCTCTACCAGCCATCTGCTCCCCCTGCCTGCTGGACGCCCTCACCTCTTCCAGCTTCTCCTTCGGCACCTGTAGCAGGACGGGGCCTTGGGGAGGGCGGGCACAGGCTTTCTCTCTGGGCTGGGGCTGGACGGTGGCTGCATGGGTGACCTGCCGGCTGTAAGTGTGCAAACGCCAGCTCAGCAGACCAAGGCTGTGGGGTGGAGTGAGCTGCTCCAGTCGCATTTCCTGAGGTCCGCGGGCCCCAGCCAGCCCTCTGGAAGGGAAGGAGCTCTCATGGTGCCCACCTCAACTCTTGCCGACTGCTGGGAGCTCTGTTCCAAAGAGAAGCCTGTTCAAGGAGTATTAAGTATGTGCTCTGAGACAAACCGGGGGGCACAGAAATGCATGGAGGTTTGCAATCCTTGCAATTAATGCTGTTCCTGGCCACAGGCACTGGCGCTCTGGGCCCAGCTTGGGCGCGTGCATCTGAGACACATGAGCAAACGAGACAGGAATTCCTGGGGGCTGGTATTCTGAAGTTGAGGAGAATCAAAGCCGCTCCTCCATTGGGGGGGGGGTGGGCACCTGGAGTGCCTGGTCCTGCTGAGGAGAGGGCTTGCTCAGGTGTGTTTAGTGGGGGCCCATTTCTTCCCTCTGTTGCCCTCAAGGAACAGTTGCTGAGATGCTGTGAGGTTCTTGTTCCCCTCCTGCAGAGCCCAGCGCTGCTCACCCCACCCTGCAGCCAGCCAGAGAGGGCTACCTGGACTCTACATGCCCCCCCCCCCCCCCCCCCCCCCCCCCCCCCCCCCCCCCCCCCCCCCCCCCCCCCCCCCCCCCCCCCCCCCCCCCCCCCCCCCCCGTCCTTTCCTCCCAACCTCCCGTGGCCACTCTCCACCCCTCTGCCAGCTCACCCCCCTCTTCACACACCGGGGCGGCTGTTATAGCCTTTGGCAACAAGGGCCTTGGCAACCAGACTTCCCACTTGGGGGAGGCCACATTGTTGCCATGGCAACAGAGGGCTAGCTCAGTGGCTGCCAGGCGGTGCAAGTTTGGGAAGAGAAGGGTGGGGGCAGGTGGGAGGTGGAGAGGATGGGGAGGGTGTCGGTCAGGTCCAGGCCTCCCATGGCCAGCATTCTGGTGTGTCGCTCTGTGGTCCTAGCAAGGGTGGTAGATGAGAGACACCCATGTTGGACATGGGAGGGCAGGATTTTTGCTGCTGGTGGAAGAGAGGATTCTGGGACCTGAACTGAAGCCACCCGGGAAAGCAAGGGGGAGACTGGCTTTCCATTGCTGCCTTTAGGTCTCTCATTACAACAGGGCTCACTGTGAGCAGCTGCAGGGGGAGGTGCTGTAGGACACAGCACAGGGCCGGGAGTGCTGACCGAGAGTGCAGAGCGTGTGGCCACATAGAGCCACTTGCTGAAGAGGATCAGTGTCCTGACCACTTCCTTCTCCCTCCCTGCCTTCCTCCCACCTTCCTGTCCTGGTTCCTTCCCTCATCACATGACCGCCCTGTGGGCTTGCTTGTCCATCGAGTGTTAGATTCCCTGGTGAAAGGGACGGTCAGGTACAGTCAGGTACCTTTCGCTCTCCGTGAAACAGGTCACAGGAACGGGAAAGAGATCACAGGCATCGCGGGAGGTGCCCCTGCCTGGAGCTCTGAGGCCTCCGGGCAGTGACTTCCTTCAGCTTGTGGCTGCCCATTTTGCTTGGTGGCTCTTGAGGGAATAACTTGATTTGAGGACTTTGAAATCCAGAGATGCTATAGTGACAGCTGACGACAGTGCTCGGGAACCAGAGGGTTGAGGTGAACATCATTGGCTGGAAGTCATGCAAGACGGGTGGGAGCATCTGTCTAGCTCCGGGAGCTTATGGGAGATTCCAGCCCAATGCATTTGGTGTCCTTTCTACTGTGTCACTGGCCCCATCTAGTGGACTCAGCAAGTATTGCTGTTTACATTGTGGTGCTGGAGAGAGTGACAACCTCTTCCTATGTACTTGGGGGAGCAGTTCCAGTTTTTTTAAAAAAAGAAGACAAGGAGGAAGCGGAAGAGTGGAGAGGGAAAAGAAGAAGAAAGCAGAGTTTCTTCTACTTGGCTCAGCTCATTGGGCAGGCAGGTCCCCTCCCAGCCACCCTTCCTGTTGGGGAACTTTTAGACCAAATCAGATGATCGTTCTCGCCCCTGGCAGTGCAGTAGGCGGCTGATCAATGATTCTCTCTCATCATTGCTATTTCTCTCTCTAGCTCTCGCTTTCGCTCTCACTCTCGCTCTTCCTCTCTGAAATCAATTTTTAAAACAAATTTTAATAAACTAACTACCTGAAAGGATAGACTGGGATAGCTCAGGTGAGGCCTGCAACATTGAGGCCTGCACTGCACACCCAAATATGCAGTCACCTTCTGCGTAGAAGCCCGAAGTTTGGTCTTTGTGTTCATCAGGATTCTCCAGAGAATACAGGAAAGAGAGAGAGATTTTTATTATAAGGAAGTAGAGGCCCAGTGCACAACATTTGTGCACTGGGGGGGGGGGGGGGGGGAGTCCCTCAGCCCGGCCTGTGCCCTCTCGCACTCCAGGACCCCTCAGGGGATGTCTGCCTAAGCCTGCTCCCCAGTCAGACATCCTTCTCGCAGTCCGAGGCTCTCACAGTCTGGGACCCCTCACTCTTTACTACCCGCCTGCAGTGGAGATGGGAGAGGCTCCCGCCATTGCCCTGCGCTGGCCAGCCCTGAGCCCAGCTTCTGGCTGAGCAGCGCTCCCACTGTGGGAGCACACTGACCACCAGGGGGCAG
Source organism: Murina feae (assembly GCA_004026665.1). Lineage (NCBI taxonomy): Eukaryota > Metazoa > Chordata > Mammalia > Chiroptera > Vespertilionidae > Murina > Murina feae. The sequence goes on from PVJC01010544.1 coordinate 41,018, forward strand.
CTCCTGCGCTGGGTGTCTGCCCCACGGTGGTCATTGTGCATCATAGCAACCAGTTGTTCGGAGGTTCGGTTGATTTGCATATTAGAGTTTTATTATATAGGATTGGCTTACTCAGTTATGGAGGCTGAGAAGTCGTTAAGATCTGCAGTCAGCAAACTAAAAACCCAGGAAAGCTGATATACAGTTCAAGTCTTGAGTCTGGAACCAGCAGAGCCAATGGTCTTTGACTAGAAAGCCAGCAGGCTTGAGACTCAAGAGCAGCTGATGTTTCAGTCTGAGTCTGAAGGCTGAAAAAGACCCATGTCCCAGCTCAGCAGTCAGGCAAGATGAGCTCCTGCTTACTCAGCAGCCTTCTAGTTCTATTCAGGTCTTCAGCTGATGGGACGAGGCCCATCACATTAGGAAGGGCAATCTGCTGCGCTCAGTCAGCCGAGTCAGATGTTAATCTCATCTGGTCACACCCTCACAGATACACGCTGCATAATTTTGTTCAAATGTCTGGGCACCCGTGGCACAGTCAGGCTGACACATAAAATTAAACACCACAGTCTGACTCTTCCAACAGCCCTCTCAGAGAATGGAAGGAACATGAGCTCTGAACACATCTGCTCTCTCGAGCTGTGAGACGTTGGAGGAGTGTCATAGCCCCTCTGAGCCCCAGTTTTCTCATCTCTAAATAGGACCAACTGCCCGGCCAGTGTGGCTCAGAGGTTAACATCAACCTATGAACTAGGAGGTCGTGGTTCAATTCCGGGTTGGGGCACATGCCTGGGTTGGGGGCTCGATCCCCAGTGTGGGGCGTGCAATGATTCTCTCTCATCATTGCTATTTCTCTCGCTCTCGCTCTCGCTCTCGCTGCTCTTCTCTGAAATCAATTTTTAAAAAAATTTTTAATAGACTAACTACCTGAGAGGATAGACTGGGGTACCTCAGGTGAGGCCTGCAACATTGGGCCCGGCTCCTTGTGGGTGCTCAGTGCTTGGTGACTGGGGCCCACCAGACTTTTCTCGCCGGCGCTTAGAGGATGGGGAGCCGGAACAAAGCAAGGGCCTGGTCTGGTGAATGTTTGCTGGGCAGACCGAATCTGCTTTAGCAGCCTCCCTTCTGAGGTTGGATCGGTCCTGCTCAGTGTGGCCAGATGAAGCCAGGTCTCCGTGGTGTTGGCAGGACACACACTCTGCACTCCCCAACACTCCCCTGCAGCCTCGCTCTCCTGCGCAGCACCCCCCACTCCCAGTGTGAAACCTGAAGCCCTGCCTTGCAGATACCTCACTCTCCCCAAGCCCAGGCTGAGCAGAGCTTCCTGCAGGGCCAGACCACTGACAACTGGTGGTTCAGTTCAGTGAGCCCTGGGAGGAGGGGCAGACTCTCCAGCTCAGCTGACGACGCGGGGGTGGAGGGGTACACACATCCCTCTGCTGGGACCATGGTCTTACAGAAAAGCTTGCTCCCCACACACAAGCTATGGAGTCCTTAGTCTACCTTCTTGGGAGGTGCAGTAAAAAGGGGAGAGAGAAAAGCTGGGCGTGGTCTCAGTGCTGCCCCTTTTGGCTGTGTGACCTTGAGGATGTCAGTCACCCTCTCTGAGCTCCAGTTGTAACTCATCTCTAAAGTGAAGTTACTGTGCATTTCCTCCCTCCTGACCTCACACAGCTGTTGGAAGGCTTCCCTGAGGCAGAGCAAATTGTCACATCTGCATACAAGGTCACTAGGAGGTCCTAAGGGGTCTAATAAAAGGCTGCACTGAGCGGTTCTGACTTCCACTTGCAGGAAAATCCAAAGATAAGGAAATGATCACTATTGTGGTCCTTCTCATCTCCCTCCCCTCCTCCTCCTCCTCCTCCTCCACAAATACTTAGATTTTCGCTGAGACTTTTACATGGGTTGCCTCATTTGAGGCCAACCACAACCCTATACGGTCAGTACATTGATCATCTAAACTAATAAAAGCGAAATAGTAAAATTAACCGTTTGAGACAGGGTAAGCCACGCCCACCAGCCAATCAGAGCGGCTGTATGCAAATTAGCCCAGCCAACATGACGGCCGCCACTCATGGACCTGAGTAAGTGTTTAGGCAGCGTCCGTTGCAGCAGGAGCGAAAGCGATACTGTTTTCGGCCCTTGGCGGGCAGGCTCCGAAACATGTTTCAATAATGTAACAATCATAGAATCCTCGGGAGCTGAAGGGAACAGCAGCCTGGCCTTGGCCTGCCTTACTAAGAGTAACAAAGTCTCATTATAGACGCTGCGCTGCGAGGTGAAGCAGAGGAGGTTACGTTACCTCAGACCACCTCAGCTTAAAGGAACAGAAACCTGCGTCCAGCCGGCCTTGCTGGGACGTTGGGTCAATGGGAGCTGTGGGCAGCCTTAAAGCCCCTCACCCAGCCTGGTCAGGCACGCCAGCAGGTGGGCATCCCCCGAGGGGTCCCAGACTGCGAGAGGGCACAGGCCGGGCTGAGGGACCTCCCGAGTGCACAGAGCGGCTGCAGGGCAGGACAGCGCAGGACCCAGGACCCG
>PVJC01010545.1:0-15756 GCA_004026665.1 Murina feae
GGTGGAGCTTGGTGTGACTGTGTTGGTTGCCTGGATACTGGAGGGAGGGGTTATCTCTCCAGGGGACAATGGCTGCCCAGGTCCCAGGCTCCGGTGTGATTCAGCATCAAACTCGCCGCCACTTCCCTGGGTCCTCCCTCTCTCTCCAGATTCCATAGCTTGGCACCTTTCCCCCCACTTCTGCCACTGGCAAAAGTCTTTCTCCAGTGAGCCCCAGGCGGAAGGGGCTCTGGCCGTGCTTGCGTGCACGCGTGCGCCCCCATCCCTTCTCTGGGGCTTAGGGCCGTGAGGTGCCAGTTGCGCGCACGGCACCTGTGGGAGTGCTGAGTCGCCGGCTATTGAGGTGGGCGAGATGGCGCGCGCGCACTTCTCCATTGGAACACTTAAATCCTCCCTGACTGCAAGCCCTGCCTTGGAATCCACTCTGAGGGGGGCAGCCTCTCCTCTGCCCACACACCCCAGCCCTATCCTGGTTGTGAACCCGTATCCAGAGTCCCCTGCCGACCAGCAGTTCCGTGGACGCTTCTTCCACTGCGCCTGTCCCAGGAGACGTGGCTGAGTGCCTTGCCCAACCGGTGTTGTTGGCACAGCCTGGGCTTCCTGGGACTCCCAGGGCTCGGGTCTGGTAAAATGTCCCTCCCTAAGCCCCGAGTTCACCTCTGCCAGCAGAATTCTGCCTCACCCAGTCGCAGGCTGTTTCCCAGCTCCACCTCCTCTGCGGGCTTGGGCTGGAAACCACTCGCCTTAGCTGCTCACTTCCTCCGCTCCCGGACAGGCATTGGACACTTCTGCCTATACCACCGCCATTTCCCCTCCCCCTCTCTTCAATTTTTTGAAATAGTTTAAGAAGGATAGGTATTAATACTTCTTTAAATGTTTGGTAGAATTCACCTGTGAAGCTGTCTGATTCCAAACTTTTATTTGTTGGGAGTTTTATTTATTTATTATTATTACTGCTTCAATATCATATCTAGTAATTAATCTATTTACATTTTGTATTTCTTCCTAATTCAAACTTGAAAGATTATATTGTCTAGAAATTTACCCATTTCCCCTAGATTGTCAAATTTGTTGGCAAATAATTATTTATAGTACTTTTTAATGAATACTAAAATACTGTTGTATTTCTATGGTTTCACTTGTAGCTTCTCTTTCATTTATAATTTTATTTATCTGGGCTTTCTCTCTTTTTCTTGAGTTTGGCTAAAGATTTGTCAAATTTCTTCATTTTTTTCAAGGAACCAACTCTTAATTATTGATCTTTTTCTATTTCTAAAATTTCTATTTGGTTTATTTTCATTCTGATCTTAACTAGTTCCTTCCTGTATTTACTCGGGGTTTTGTTTGTTTTCTTTTTCTAGTTTCTCTGTGTGTAGTTGGGGATTTTTGTTTGTTGAGGTAGACCTATGTAGCTAAGAACTTCCCTTTTAGAAATGTTTTGGCTGCATCCCATTAATTTTGAAAAGTTGTATTTTTATTTTCATTTGTTTCAAAATAGTTTTTATTTCCTATTTGAGTTCTTGATTCATGGCTTTAGTCTTCACACATTTGTGTTTTTCTGTTTTATTCCTATAGTTGATTTCTAGTTTTATGCTATTATGCTCAGAAAAGATGCTTGATGTGATTTCAATGTTCTTGCATTCATGGAAGGTTATTTTGTGGCCTAATATGTGATCCATCCTAAAGAATGCTCCATGTGCACTTGGGGGGAAATGTATATTCTGAAGTTTTTGAATGAACTGTTCTAAAAAATGTCTTATGTCCATCTGGTCTAATGTGACAATTATGGCCATTATTTGCTTATTAATTTTCTGTCTGGTTTTTGCATTGATGTGAGTGGGATCTTAAAATCCCCTACTATTATTGTCTTACTGTGGATTTCTCCCTTTATGTCAATTAAGAATTTCTTTATTTTGGTGCTCCTGTGTTGGATGTGTAGATAGTTACAACTTTTATGTCCTCTTCTTGGATTGTCCCCTCATAATTATGTAATGTCCTTCTTTGTCTTTTTTATTTTTTTTTTTTTTGTTTTAGCCCTAACCAGTTTGGCTAAGTGGATAGAGCATCAGCCTATGGACTGAAGGACCCTGGGTTCTATTCCAGTCAAGGACACATACCTGGGTTTCAGGCTCAATCCCTGGCCCTGGTCTGGGCATGGGCTAGAGACAATCAATCAATGTGTCCCTCTCACATCAATGTTTCTTTCTTTCTGTTTCTCCCCCTCCCTTCTACTTTCTCTAAAAATCAATGGAAAAATATCCTCGGGGAAGGATTAGCAATAACAACAACAACAATAACAACAATAATAATAATAATAATAAATAATTTTTTTGTTTTAAAATCTATTTGTCTGATATAATTATTGCTACCCTAGCTTTCTTTTCCTTTCTATTTACATGGAATATATTTTTTCATCTCTTTACTTTCAGTCTGCATGTGTCTTTCAATTTGATGTGAGTCTCTTGTAAGCAGCATATAGATGGGTCATGTTATTAATCCATTCAGCCATGTGTCTTTTTATTGGAACATTTAATCTTTTAATTATTTGCATTTAACATAATTATTGGTAAGAATAGCTACTTATTATAGTTTGAGCTAAGTTTAATGCTTTTTTCTTTTGACTTTGCAGTAGTTTTTAAAATTGTTTGATTCATTGTATTTATTAAATATTTTGCTTTACCTGTGAAATTTTTTTCTTTCTTATATTTTCTTATTTCTGGTTATGGCCTTAATTTTTCTGCTTACAGAAGATCTCGTAAAACTGGTTTAATGGTGATAAATTCCTTTGGTTTTTGCTTCTCTTCTTCAATTCTGAATGATTTCCTTGCTGTGTAAATTACTCTAGGTTGTAGGTTCCATTATTTCAACACTTTAAATACCTCTGGCCTATAAAGTTGCTGCTGAGATATCATGTTCTTCTTTCTTAAGATTGCTTTTGTGATTCAGCATTTTTTGTAGTTCCATACAAATTTTGTGATTATTTTTATTACTATGAAAAGTGCCATTGAAATTTCGATAGGGATTATATTGAGTATGCAGATCACTTTGGGCAGCATGGCTATTTTAACAATACTGATTCTTCTGATACATAGGCATGAGATGTCTTCCCACGAGAGTGCTCTTCAGGTTCTTGAACTAATGTCTTGCAGTGATTAGTGTGCAGGCCTTTCACCTCATCGGTTAAATTTATTCCTAAGTATTTTATTATGTTTTAACACTATTGTAAGTGGGATTGGGTTTTTTAAATTTCTTTTTCAGATAGGCTGTGTTCATGTATAGAAATGCAATTGATTTTTAATGTTTTTTATCTTGCAAGTTTATTGAATTCATTAGGAGTTCTAAAAGATTTTGTGGAGTCTCAGGGTTTTCTATGTATAAGATTAAGTCATCTGCAAATAGAGACTATTTTACTTCATCGTTTCCTATGTGGATGCCTTTTATGTTTTCCTGCCTAATGTCTAGGACTTCCAGTACGATGTTGAATAAAGTTGGTGAAGACAGCCTTGTCTTGTTTCTGATCTTAAAGGAAAAACTCGCAGTTTCTCACCATTGAGAGTTAGCTCTGGGCTTATCAAAAGTGGCCTTTATTATGTTGAGGTACATTCCTCTATACCCACATTGTTGGGAATTTTTATTGCGAGCAAATGTTAAATTTCTTCAAGTGCTTTTTCTGTATCTATTGAGATGATCATATGATTTTTATGCTTAATTTTGTTAATATGGTGTATCACATCGATAAATTTGCTGATGTTGCACCATCCTTGCATCTCTGGAATAAATCCCACTTGATTGTGCTGTATGATTTTTTAAATCTATTATTGAATACATTAAAACCATGGGCTGAGTACTTACTGAAAAGCAGGCATATGGGAGGTTCTTTGCCGACATGGCCTCATGGGCCCTTGATGCAGAGCTATGGGTGGCTATCAGTATCTCTAGTATATATATTTCATTCGAGGGTGTGTCTGGCCCTTTCTACTACTCTAGTTTCCTCCTCTCTGGAACTGACATGAGACAGCCACCACACAAGGATAGTAGGGAAGTCACCACTTTTGCCAGGAAAAAGCATACATATTCCCATTATCTCTAGTACTATCATTCCATTGGCTTTAGTAAAAAGGGAGGAAGACTAGAGTAATGGAGCAATAAATCTCCTAGGGGCCCAAGGAGAAGTTCTTGGCTCAGAAATTATCTAGTTGTATAACTTCATGATAATAATAATAACTGCTGTGGACTGAATTTTTTGTCCCCAATCCCAGATTCATATGGTAAAAATCTAATCCCCAATGTGATAGTATTTGGAGATGTGGCCTTTGGGAGGTAATTACACTTAAATGAGGTCATGAGGGCAGGGCCATAATCTGATGGGATTGGTGATGCCCTTATAAGAGGAGGAGGAGACACCAAAGCGCTTGCTTATTCATTCTCTCTTCCTTTCTCCCTTTCTCTCTCTCTCTCACACGCTCTCCTTTCCTCCTCCCTCTCTCCCTCCATGCACAGAGGAATGGCCCACTTTTCCCCATTCCCTCTCTCCCTCTCCCTGTCTCTTCCTTCCTCCATCCCTCTCTCAACCCTCTCTCCCTCTCTCTATGCACAAAGGAATGGCCATGTGTGAGGACACAACATGAAGGTGGCTGTCTACCAGCCAGGAGGAGAGCTCTCACTAAAAAGCAAATCTGCTGGCACCTTGATCTTGAACTTGTAATGTCCAGAACTATGAGAAAATGAATTTCTGCTGTTAAGCCACCCAGTCTGTAATCAAAAATGGGCAAAGGACCTAAATAGATACCTTTTGAAAGAGGACATACAGAAGGCCAAGAGATATATGAAAACATGCTCAAGGAATGAATATATTTTATATATGAGAAGGACATGAATTTGGGGGGGCCCAAGAGAGGAAATGTTATGAACTGAATTGTGTTTCTTTTAAATTCATATATTGAAACTCCAACTGCCAATGTGATCATATTTCTGGATAGGGCCTTTTCGGGGGTAATTACAGTCAAATGAGTTACAAGGATGGGACTTAATGCATGTGGATTGGTGTCCTTACATGAGCTTGAAGAGCACCAGCGTATCCCTGTCCCTCTCTCTATCTAAAAGTAGTTTATGTGTTTTTCTTTGCTGTCTGTGCAGGCACAGGGGAAAGGCCATGTGAGGACTAAGTGAGAAGGCAGCCATCTACAGAAAATGAATCTTTGGCACTTGATCTGGGACTTGTAGCCTCCTGAACTGTGAGAAAATAAATTTCTGTTTTAATAGTCACTTAAAGTACATAAATTTATGTATTTTATGTCAGCCCAAACAGACAAACACAATAACTAACACAATCATTAGCACTTTATATACATCAACTATTCTAATGTATATGCATATGAGGAAGATACTACATTATCATCTGCATAACACCGATGAGAAGCCTGAAGCTTGGAGAAGTCAGATACCTTATTAGTGAAAAATTGTTCAGGCACCCCCAATATACAAACACCAACGGAAATATCAGTATTTGCTTTATGCCAGGACAATGGGAATTGATTGAAAAGGGGAACAGGGAAACTTTTAGGGAGGGAGTAATAAAAATAATTCTATATCTTGTTTTATATCATGGTTTCATAAGTGTATATACATAGGATGTCCCCCAAAAAATGTATACACAATTTTAATGGTTATAAAGCCAGTGTTTATTAACATACAGTTCTTTCTCAAAATTTAAAAGAATCTACAGAACTGAGTAATTTTTTGTCAATGACTGTATACAAACTGATGATCATTCTGGTCCAGGCATTGCTGATAATGCAAAGCAATGGAATTGTAAGCATCAAGAATCATTTCGTTCTGTATTTGTGTGCACTTAATTTGTCAACTGTTGCCAGTTTTGTGCTGTAAACTTTATTTTTATGTATTTGCATTAAAAAATCTAGTGGATAAATTTTCTTTGTTCAAAGCTTAGTCTGGTTTCATGCATTATTTCAAATCAGTTAAACCTGAAAGGAAGTGAAAATTGAGTTATCAGCTGTCATAGTGTGTATACAGTCTCCTCCCAAAAAAATATATACACACACTGAGTAATTATAAAGGCAGTGTTTGTATTTCCCCTGCATTTTTTACTTCCAGTAGCATTTTAGCATGAATTTCCTTTGTTCAAAGCTTAGCTTGGCTGAAAAGAAACATCAATTGAGTATCAGCTGTTTAAGTGTGTATACATGTGTTTGGGTCATGGTGTATTTGTCAAAACTTATCAAACTATATACTTAAAATGGGTACATTTTATTAATTTATTTTTCAATGAAGATGATTACATTTTTAAAATAAAATTTTTTTGGTATTAAAAATAAAAAACATAATTAGAGTCAAATCCCTGGATCTAACTCCCAGCTTCATTACAGATTGTGTGATTTTATTAAGTTATTTCATCTCTCTGGGTCTCTGAGCCTCCAGTTCCTCATCCGTAAAGTAGGGATGAGAATGTTTTTATAATATATATTTTAAGGGTGTCATAAAAGTATTTTATACTAAAAGAAATGTTATACTAAAAAAGTAATTTATGCATTCATCTAATAAATACATAATGAACACCTATTGGGTGTCGAGCACTGTCCTAGGTAGGAAGGATGGAGCCACCATTCTGGTCAGGGTAGCAGTAAACGGAACAGACGGGGTTCCCTTCTAATGGGGGTGGGGAATACCATGGGCAAAAAAGAAAAAAAGATAATTGCAGATCAAAATATATGCTATGAATGAGATAAAACAAAGTAATGCAGTTACCTAGAGAATATATTAGCGTGCTCAGGAAAAGACATCCTGAGGGGGTAACTGAACCAAGTTTTAAAGGCAGAGGAGACCGTGCAAATATCTGAAAGATAAATGTGTTAGGCAGAAGGGATAGTATATACAAAGGCCCTGAGGCTGGAATGAGTTTGGACAGTCAAGGAATAAAAATACAAGTGTGTCTGGAGAGTAGTGAGTACAGCTAAAAAACAGGAGCAAGGAGAATGGTCTGAGATTGGCTTGGGGAGGGGGTGGCGGTGCATGGATCAATGATTTTTGGGGGGGATTGTGAAGGCAAGGAAAAGCCCTTGGAAGGAGTTAAGAAGATCTGACTTTACATTACAACATTACTCTGGTGATGCTATGAAAAATTAGTTGTAGAGGAAATAATTATAGAAGTCAGGAAGCTTGTCTCTAGGAGGCATTACTGACACTGGGTTTGGACCATGGTGGGGGCTTTGCAGGAGAGAAATAGGTTGATTCTGGATTTATTTTGGTGATAAGAGTCAGCAATCTTGCTGATGTATTACATGAGTGGATGAGAAAAGGAAAAGAATCAAGAATGACTCAGCATGTTTTGGGCTTATATAACTGGATAGATATTGTTGCCATTTGTTGAGGTAAGGGAGTCTCAAGTAGAAAATCAGACTTCTGTTTTAGACCCGATAAGTTTGAGATGTGTAATAAACAACCATATGGAGATGTCATATATGCAACTGGATATGAGAGTCTGGAGCTCAAGGGCAAGATCAAGGCTAAAGATATAAGGAGGTGTCCATAGCAACGTGAAGTGTGTTGTTAGGCCTCCTTGCAATTGCTGGGTGCACCATTTCTCCTGTCTCCCTCTAAGGCAGTGGTTCTCAGCCTTCTGGCCCTTTAAAACAGTTCCTCAGGTTGTGACCCCAACCATAAAATTATTTTCGTTGCTACTTCATAACTGTAATGTTGCTACTGTTATGAATTGTAATGTAAATATCTGATATGCAAGGTGGTCTTAGGCGACCCCTGTGAAAGGATCGTTCGACCCCCAAAGGGGTCGTGACCCACAGGTTGAGAACCGTTGTTCTAAGGTATAGCTCAGTCTACTTAATTGCCTACATGGAGCTGAAGTGTGGGGGAAGGAAGGGAAAACAAGATCAAAGGTTGTTCTCAGTAGACACTGAGAGTCAGTTACCACATTCCAAAAAACATTTATCTTTCCTAAGAGATTATGTATATTTATAGACGGCTTCTAACTTCTCATTTTTCAGGTCTCATGTTAAAGGTCACCTTCTTTAACCATCCTATCTAAAATTAGTTTATGTGTTTTTGTTTATGTCTCTTTTTAGTTGGAGAGAGAATTAGTCTCCATGGTTGGAACCTGCCTATCTTGCTCAGCCAGAATTAGAAGAGCACCTGGCACATAGTAGGTGCACAATAAATATTAAATACTATGGGCCCAGTGCACAAAAATTTGTGCACTCGGGGGCATCCCTCAGCCTGGCCTGTGCCCTCTTGCAGTCTGGGACCCCTCGGGGGATGTCCACCTGCTGGCGTGCCTAGCCAGCCTGGGGAGGAGCTGATGGTTGTTTTCAGGCTGGCCAAGCCCCCCAGTGAGGACCCTCACCCCATGGGGGTGTGGCCAGCCTGGGTGAGGGGCTGAGGGCTGTTTTCAGGCTGCCCACAGCTTCCATTGACCCAGTGTCCCAGTGAGGCTGGCTGGAAGCAGGTTTCTGGGGTTTATTTATCTTCTATAATTGAAACATTGTTGCCATGAGCCAAGGCATAGGCAGGCAATGAAGCCTTCTGATTGCTTCAGTTCCATGGTTTCTATAATTGAAACATTGTTGCCATGAGTGGAAGCCCAGCTGGCCTAGGCAGGCAATTGCAACGGAAGCCTCCTGTTTGCTCTAGCTCCGTGGCTGCCAGCCTCCATCTTGGCTGGGTTAATTTGCATACGGCCACTCTGATTGGCTGGTGGGCATGGCTTTGGCTGGTGGGAGTGGCTTAGGTGTCTTGGAGTGATGTTAATTTACATATTACTCTTTTATTAGAGTAGATTTGTTGAAGAAGTGAATGAGCTGCTCCTGCCTGAGATATCACTGGTGCTCTAAGCATGGGCTGGAGTAGCCTTATTCCAGATCATCAAATTCTCAGCTTAAGACAAGGAATGGGTTTTGTTTTGTTTGTTTAGGTGAGAACATTTAACATGAGATCTACCTTCTTAATGAAATAGTCAAAGTCATAGAAGCAAAAAGTAGAATGGTAGTTGCCAGGGACTGGGGTGAGGGGGATAAAGGGTAAGTTGCTATTCAAAGAATATAAATTTTAGTTATGTAAGACAAATAAGGTCTAAGGAATTATTTTTTAAAGACTTCACGGGAAATAATTATCAAAGAACATAAAGACAAGCAACACAGCGATTTCCAAGAACCACGGGCCCAGGCGCCATTTGTACATTCACCGAGTACCATGGCATATGCATCCTTGTTATGAATAAGATCCTAGCACAGAGGTGGATCCACTCCAACTCCCCACTCAGCTCCAGGGGCAAGAGATCTTCGTAAGCTTTTTGAGTTGTTCTCACGAGATGTCAGGGCCAGCAAACTGGAAAACCGTGTGACTATTTGCCAGCTGCCTGGTTGAAAATCTAGTCCCTTCCATGGAAAAAGAAATTGAGAAAGTATTTTAAGATTTCTAATCAGGATATGTCCCCTGCCGGGGAGAAGGCTATTTTTATGTTCAATCTCAACACACTAGAGAGTTCTGGGAATACAGCACGTATCCAGCTTCTCTGAGACAAGGATGAGAAGCCAAGTGTGAGGTCTGCTCCTGAGGAGAAAGCTGGAAATAGCTCAGGGTCCCTGGGTCTTAGCAAGGACTGTCCACCAGCTCCCCTGAGAGACAGACAGGAACACAGGGGGCCAGTAAGAAAGTACACAATGAAGTAGCACAAACATTATAAAGGGGGGTAGAAATTTGTTCATCTGAACTATGGATCTCATACTGTTCTGAAGAGTATTCATTTATACATGTGAATTAGTCAATAGGGAGGCCTAAAGGCCAAGGGGAAACCTGGCAAAATCTCCATCATTCCCAAGGAAGGATGTCAAAGTTCATGGGTAGAGATAAATCCTGACATATGCAGGGAGATGTTAGAATTTTTTCTTTTGAAATATTGTTTATATCTCTTTTTAGTCTGATGAAAGAAACTGTTTCTTCCTCACTAAACAGTTAGTGTGATAAAGTTCTAGAAACATCTGTCTATATCAATCACAGTATTTCAGAAGGGAAAAGGGAGGGCTTACATCTTTACAGCCTGAGTTGCCAGGAGAGAGGCACTGGTGAGCCCCCTAGCCAAAACCTTGCTGATAGTTCATTATTTGAGAACCAGAAAATGGGAAGCGCCTGATGTGTACAACCTGTTGGCTTGTTGGCACTTGGTGTCCGATGCCAAAATGGTAAACATGAGCTGGGAACAGAGCCTTTTCCTCAGAGATATAAGATAGTTCCTCAGAGATATAAGATAGTTCTCCATGAAATGCCACGCAGTTACTTTCTGTGTGTTCTGCTTTGTGGGTTATAATGTTCATTTTTACCACCACCATCCTTCAAAAATTAAAGGACAAGAATCCAACCCTTGAGAATCCCAGTGCAAAAGTAAAATCAACAAGTGATCAATGGCATGGATTGAAAATGTGTAAACATGGCTGACATATGGTTTTTAAAGCAGAACTAGTTTCTGTGACATGGGAGTTAGACTATGGGACAATCCTCCCATTTGTTCCTGCTCTTCCTGAGCTGAAAGCCAGTGGTAGCTTCCCCACCCTCAGTGCCTCCCACCCCATGGTGACCCTGCTGCATGCCACTGGTATGCTACCCACCATGGTATGAAGGTGGGAGGACTGCCTCAATGATGGGTGGGATGGAAATTCTGTGATGGCAGCACAAATACTCTACTCATCATCACTAATACTCATGATCAAAACAAGAAAAAATTATGGAAATTTAAAAAAAAATCTTTCAGACTGAGGTATTTCTTTTGTCTCTGAAGTCCCAGGGTGTGTAGTTCTTGGCGAGCAGGCAAGCTGGGTAGATCTGAAAGGCTTATGCCTCTGGGACATTGACAGGGGTACCTGGAGGACAGCCGTGGAAGGGCTAGGCTGGCCCTCCCTCCAGTGGATGCTTAGAAAAACTTTCCACTTGGCCTTAGGTTGGGTAACCCAGAGATTTGCAATAGCCTCCTTCTTCCAAACTAAACACTTGGGTCTGAGTTATTAATTCTAAGTAAAGAGACCGCCTTAAGGAATCCAAAGTAAAACTGAACAAAGAAAGTGAGTTTTAAACCCTGCCTGCAAATAACAAGTGCAAAAGGTTAGCACTTGAGCAACTGTAAAAAAAAAAAAACAGTCCTTTTGACTTTTAGGAAGATAAGAAAATCAATTCTGTTTTCAGGGGCTATGTTGGAAAGCAAATCTATAATAATAAAAGCATAATATGCTAATTATACCAGAGAGTTGAAGGACCTTCTGGAATAAGCTGGGCTTCAAAGCCTGGCCGAGGGAGCCGCCCTGGCTGGGAGGGCCGAAGGCAGCCACTGCAGCTGCAAGAGCCGAGCCCCTTGCATGAATTTTGTGCGTCAGGCCTTTAGTATAGACATAAAGGTGATCGATAAATAGATTGGTTGACTTTAAATTTACTGGTGGGAAACTATACAGAGAAACTAAATCATTTCTACATCATAGAGAAAAAAATTCCAAGGAACAAGAAAAAAACTCAGGCCATCGTTGATGGCCTTCAGCTCAGGAACTATTCTCTCCATTGTTGGAAGTTTCTTCATGGGTCCCTGAGTCATTAGAGAGAGAGTATTATAGACTGAATGTGTGTGTCCCCCAAAAAATTCTTTGTTGAAACTCCAATCTCCAGTGTGATGGGTTTGGAGATGGGGCTTTTGGGAGGTGATTAGGTCCTGAGGGTGTAGCCCTCATGAAAGGGATTAGTGCCCTTAGGAGAGACACAGAGAGGTGCTGCTTCTCTCTGCTTTCCTTCCTGAGAAGATACAGGGAGAAAACAGCCATCTGTAAACCAGGAAAGGGCTCTCACAGACACCAAATCTGCCGACTCCTTGTTCTTGAACTTCCCAGCTTCCAGATTTGTGAAAAATAAATATTTGTTGCTTAAGCCACCTAACCTATGGCATTCTACTACAGCAACAAGAACTAAGGAGCAAAAGAAGGGATCTGAGCATGGGTGGAAGTTGGCCTGCAGAATCCTTAGCGTCCCTTTTACCCTGGATTTCTATATGCTCTTAATGGACTCTTACAGACTCTTTGTTGGAAATTGGACATTGGACTACATCAAGGAGACAATAGGTAATTTATCAGTGCTTCTGTGATTTTCAGCTGCCTCCAGGATTTCCAGTTATCTGTCCTTCATAAAAATGCCCAGCCATGGAAATGGAGAGACAGTGATAAAGATGTGTCTATATATTATCTCACAGTTTTACTGTTATTAGTAGTCGCACAGTTATTACTAAGTTTGTGCTAATTGGTTACAAAATAATAGATAGCTAATATATCAATTTAGTGTTTGCATTTGGATCAGTTTATCAACATTCAGAGCTACTTCACTTACCTTGATTTATATCCTTTTGTTTTGAAGGGGATCTCCAAAACAATTTCTCCCAGAATAAATGTTTATTCTGAAGATAAATGACCTGTTTTACCCTCAGAGTAGTGGTTTCTGAGTCCTGGCTACTGGTTAGCATCATAGGCAAAGGGTTTTGTTTTGTTTTTGATGCAGAAGCCCCACTCGGGTAGGAGGGGGAGGCTGGCAGGCATTTTATTTAAGCCCCACACTCCTTCCCGGTGGGCAGCCAGGGCTGAGGCCCACTAGTTCAGAGGCACGTTATGTAATTGTCTAGCACTTTCAGAATGGCCACTTTGTCTCTGTTTCTGCAGTTAGAGATTCAGATATATTGAAGTTCACTGTCAGAGAACCCAGCTACACAATTGAGAACTGCTTTTAATATAAGAAAAGGATATTTCAGTGTCTGGTTTGAATTTTCTCACCTTATTGGACAGGAAGAAATGCAATGCCAGGTCATCTAGCTCATGCCAGCCATCTGGCGAAACAGAGCTTCATCTCACAGGGTGCACACAACACAGCCACTCATGGTCCTGAATGGGGAAGAGGATTAATTACATAAACATAGATAATCAAAAAGGCTCATTTTAGTTTCTTTTTGAGCCTCCTCCCTGAGTCTTTAGCAAAAGTTGCCTAAGTGCCCATCAGCAGATAAGTGGATTAAAAACCTGTGGTACATCTACACAATGGAATACTACACTGCTGTATAAAGGAAGGAACTCCTACCATTTGCAACAGGATGGATGGAACTGGAGAGCATTATGCTAAGCAGAATAAGCCAGTCAGAGAAAGATAAATATCACACGATCTCACAAATTTGTGGAATATAATGAACAACATAAACTGATGAACAAAAACAGATCCAGAGACAGAGAAGCATCGATCAGACCATCAAACCTCATAGGGAAGGCAAGGGAGAGTGGGGAGGAGGAGGAGAGATCAACCAAAGGACTTGTATGCATGCATATAAGGATAACCAATGGACACAGATACCAAGGGGGGTGAGGGCATGAGTGGGGCGTGGGGGGCAATGGGGAGATAAGGACACACATGTAATACCTTAATCAATACAGAAAAAAATTTTTTTTAAAGAAGTTGAAGAAAGCAGCAGACAAACTCATTAGAGTTTTACCCCTATGTTCACAGCCTCTAGTATCAAAGCCAACAAGTTCTGCAGGGGGTAGCTGCAGCTGTGAAGAGGAAGGAGAAAAGCCTGGGGCTTTTAAATCACCTTCACGGAGAAATAGTGTCTGGATAACCAAACATGCATTTTGCCACATATTTTCTTTTGCTCATTGTAAAGGCAGCACGGAGATGGCATCTGTCACAGTCCTATAATCCAGGAAAGTTGGAGGTTAGAAGGAACCTGAATCTTCCTTTACACAAAACAGATAGCTTTGGATGATGGCAGGTCAGCTGCTGTAGGGCATTAGCCATGGAAGACGCTGCTCGGAAGGTAGGAGTTTCCTTGAGGTCAACAGCTGACGGGATTCTAGAACCACTGAGTAATACTCTTGGCCTCTCTTTGTGGCCAAGGAAGAGGCAAGCTGTTAGGCCAGGATGTAGAGGAAAAGGAGGAAGCGTGGGTGATGAAGAGTGTTATCCTTTCCCTCTCTCCTTATATGTCTCCAGGTCTTACATGATACTACTGTCTTCTTTGCCCCTTCATTCCTTCTTCAGCAAGTACTTTAGTATCACATTGTGCTGGGCAGAGAATCAGAGATGAATTAGCCTCAACTCCTATGCTCAGGGAGCTCACAAATTAGTGATGAGGACAGACACAAGAACTAACCACAGAGAAATGTGGTCAGTGTTAGAATGGAAGGGTCCCCAACGTACTATAGGATCACGGCAAATGGAAGAATTGGCTCCAGTTAGGAAAGGCTCCACAGATCAGGATATAATCGATACTTAGTTCTTGCACAATGTGAATACAGCTAACACTGCTGAGACGTACAGCCAAAAATGACTACGATGGTAAATTTTATATTTTTTTACCAAAATTTAAAAAATGATTCTTTATAAAAGTTTCCAGTTGAAGGAAAAAAAAAAAAGTTTCCAGTTGAGATTGGCCTGCATAACCCAAGGCTTTTCTATTTTTTTTCTCTTTATTATTATTACTAGGGGCCCAGTGCACAAAAATTTGTGCACTCGGGGGGTGAGGGGTCCCTCAGCCCGGCCTGGGCCCTCTTGCAGTCTGGGACACCTCGGGGGAGATATCCACCTGCTGGCATGCCTCGCCAGCCTGGGTGAGGGGCTGAGGGTCATTTTCAGGCTGCCCACAGCCCCTTCAGGGTTCGTGCACTGGGGGGTGGGAGGGCTGGTGAGTGCAGGCCTGGACGTTTCTCACTGGAGGGCCCACAATCGCACACGCCTGGTGGGCCCCCACCACTGAGGGGACACACCTGGCACAGAGCTGGGTGGCGAGCGAGGGGCAGACACTGGTGCAGGATCCCTCGGTGGGGCCCTGCTGTTGAGTGAACACACGGGGTGGAGCTGGGCAGCGGACTGGCTTCAGATTCTCCGCACTGTGCAGCAGACGCTCCCACACACCCTGTGGAGGCCCCTGGGGGACGGATGAAGGTAGCGGACCCTTGACGGGTGCTCCCGCATGCTCCCGAGGAGACCCCCGGGGCAGAGCCAGGCAGCAGACCCAGGATGGCTGCTCCTGCAAGCCCCCTGGAAGACCCACTCTCCTGCATGCCTGGTGGAGGCCCCCGGGGGGCAGAGCCAGGCAGTGGACCTGGGACGGGCCCTCCTGGATGCCCCGAGGAGGCCCCAGGCCAGACCCTCCCCCCACTGAGCTGACACACCTGGAATAGCTATGCCAGACGCAGAGGCTCCCAGTGCAGAGCCGCCCTGCCAGCCTCCATCTTGGCTGGGTTAATTTGTATACAGCTGCTCTGATTGGCTGGGAGGCATGGCTTGGCTGGTGGGCGTGGCTTTGAGCAGAGGCTCAGCCAGCCTAGGCAGGCAGTTGCAATAGAAGCCTCTGGTTTGCTCTAGCTCCATGGCTGCTGGCCTCCATCTTGGCTGGGTTAATTTGCATACAGCTGCTCTGATTGGCTGGTGGGCGTGGTTGTGAGCAGAGGCTCAGCCAGCCTAGGCAGGCAGTTGCGACAGAAGACTCTGGTTTGCTCTAGCTCCATGGCTGCTGGCCTCCATCTTGGCTAATTTGTATATAGCCGCTCTGGTTGGCTGGGAGGTGTGGCTTGGCTGGTGGGCGTGGCTTAGGTGTCCCAGGTAATGGTCAATTTGCATATTACTCTTTTATTATATTAGATTACTAGAGATCTAGTGCATGAAATTCATGCACTGGGATTCCTACAGGATCGGGCTTAAACCAGCAGTCGGACATCCCTC
>PVJC01010545.1:15856-43594 GCA_004026665.1 Murina feae
TACCCTCCCCTGTAGGCCCGGTCCCCCCCAACTGCCCTCCCCTGTAGGCCCGGTCCCCACCAACTGCCCTCCCCTGTAGGCCCGGTCCCCACCAACTGCCCTCCCCTGCCAACCTGGTTGCCTCCAACTGCTCTCCCCTGCTGGCATGATCGCTCACAACTGCCCTCCCCTTACGGCCATCTTGTGGCAGCCATCTTGTGACCACATGGGGGTGGCCATCTTGTGATGGTCAACTTTCATATTCTTTATTATGTAGGATTATTTTTTATTGATATAGTAGTATTTTATTTACTTTTTATTATTTTTTTCTGTATTGATTAAGGTATTACATGTGTGTCCTTATCCCCCCATTGCCCATCCACCCCCATGCCTGCTCATGCCCTCACCCCTCTGGTGTCTGTGTCCATTGATTAGGCTTATATGCATTCATACAAGTCCTTTAGTTGATCTCTCCCCTTCCTCCCCACCCTCCCCTGCCTTCCCTATGAGGTTTGATGGTCTGATCAATGCTTCTCTGTCTCTGGATCTGTTTTTGTTCATCAGTTTATGTTGTTCATTATATTCCACAAATGAGTGAGATCATGTGATATTTATCTTTCTCTGACTGGCTTATTAAAAACCCAAGGCTTTCAATAGCTACCAAGTTTCCAGACTCTAATATTTTAAAGAATTACAAGGGTTGCTATGGGGAAGGAGAATCATAATAGGCTTTGAGCAGATTTTTAAAAGATTTTCTGAGATAGAGGGACAAAGAGAGACCAAGGCAAAGGCAGGGGAATGGTGTAAGAAAGACATGTGGTGCTGGTTGAATCAATTTTGATCAGTCATTTGGATGACCTCCTTGGTCACATTTTCTGTTAATTAAATACCCACTGTGTCTCTGGAATGTGAACACTGCTACATTGATCTTTCATAGGTCCTCATACCACAATGAAATCAGAAGGACATTTCAGTGGCAGTATCATTCACATTCATCTCTGACCTTCAGAGGAAGGCCACCTCCTTTCAAGGGTGATACTCAATACTCTTTTCCCCAGCTTTATTAAGATACTAGGGGCCCAGTGCATGAAATTCATGCACTTCAAGGGGGGGTCCTCAGCCCATCCTGCCCCCTCTCACAAACTGGGAGCCCTCAGGGGATGACCCTCTGTGGGAGGTGACCTGGCTGATCAGGGGACAGTGCCAGCCGCATCACCCTACTGCTACAGCCACTGCCAGCCACCACAGCCACCAAGATGTTTTCATCAACAGGACTCCAGTCCCTCCACCATGAAAAAATGTCAACTTTCTTAGGCATTTTCAAGATGTGTCTTTCATAGGATATGACATTTCTTTTTTTTTTTTTTTTTATCCTCACCTGAGGATATGTTTCCATTGATTTTTAGAGAATGTGGAAGGGAGAGGAAAAGACAGAAACATCAAAGTGAGAGGAACACTTTGATTGGTTGTCTCCTGCATGAGCCCTGACCTGGGCCCCAGCCAGGGAGGAGCCTGCAACCTAGGTACATGCCCTTGATTAGAATCAACCTGGACCCTGCAGTGGGCAGGCAGAGGCTCTATCCACTGAGGCAAACCGGCTAGGGCAAGATATGACCTTTCTTAGCTCTCCAGCAGCAGACCTTCATTTTTTCCTCCCGGAGTGTGGTGGAAAAACCCTAGATCGCCTTCTTGGATTCTTATTACCCAACTTAACAAGAACACTGCCAGTGGCTTACAGGAAGCTTAGCCAATGAGCTGTCAGGAAAGGTGTTTCCTCTGCAGCTTACCTGCAGAGGCAGTACTGCTGGCAAGCCTAGGCTGGCACAGCCCCAAAGTGGCTTAGGCAGGGCCCCTCCCAGCTCTGATCAAGCCTCTGCTGCTCCCACCCTCAGGAGTAGCCAGGGGTGTTCTGGGACGGAGGCTGCTCAGGGCCTACACTGGGACCTGCTGGCTCTGAGCTGCCTAGGGTCCCTAGGATGTTCCCAGGACCTAGGCCACTAGGTGCCTGTGTATGCAAATTAACCTGCCATCTTTGTTGGATTAATTTGCATATTCGCTCCTGATTGGCCAGTGGACATGGCTTGTGGGCATGACTGTGGGCATAGCAGAGGTATGGTCAATTTGCATGTTTCTCTTTTATTAGTTTGGATAATTGACATATAGCATTGTGTAAGTTTAAGGTGTACACTGTGTTGATTTCATACACTTATGTATTGCAAAGTGATTACCACCATAGCGTGACTAATACTTTCCATCACCTCACTTACTCATGGTAACTAATGGTAATACTTACCATTACATTTTTTGAGGTGAGAACATTTACGATTTAATCTTATATAATGTTATTACCTATAGTCACCATGCTGTACATCAGATCCCCAGAACTCATTCATCTTATAACTGAAAGTTGGTAAGTTTTGACCAACACTTCCCCATTTCTCCACTCCCCATTGTTTCTGTAAGTTTGACTTTTTTAGATGCCACATATAAATAATATTTTATAGTATTTGCCTTTCTCTATCTGAATTATCTAAACTAATAAAAGTGTAATATGCAAAATGACCATCCCTTTGGGATGCCTAAGCCATGCCCATCAGCCAATCAGAGCAACTGTATGCAAATTAGCCCAGCCAACAGGGAGACCACCATTCACGGACCTGAGTAAACGGCAGCTTCCATTGTAGCAGGAGTGAAACTGAAACTGTTTGTGGGCAACTCGGTTTATCCTACCTCCAGGCAAAACATATTTGCAACAAAGTCTCAATTATAGACAGCAGGCCTGGCCTAACTATTAAGGGTAACAATGTCTCATTATAGAAGCACAAGGTGAAGCAGAGAGGAGGTTTTGTTACTAGGCCTCAGCTTAAAGGAACAGTGCATCAATTATAGAAGATAAACAAACCCCAGAAACCTGCTTCCAGCCAGTCTTGCTGGGACATTGGGTCAATGGGAGCTGTGGGCAGCCTGAAAGCGCCCCTCAGCCCATCACCCACACTGGCCACACCCCAATGGAGTGAGAGACATTACTGGGGGGCTTGGCCAGCCTACAAACAGCCATCAGCCCCTCACCCAAGCTGGCCAGGTTCCCCAGTAGGGACCCAAAACCTGAAGGAGCTGTGGGCAGCCTGTAAACAGCCCTCAGCCCCTCACCCAGGCTGGCCACACCCCATGGGGTCAGGGTCCCCACTGGGGGGCTTGGCCAGCCTGCAAACAGCCATCATCCCTTCACCCAGGCTAGCCAGGGACACCAGCAGGTAGACATCCCCAGAGGGGTCCCAGACTGTGAGAGGGCACAGGCCAGGCTGAGGGACCTCCCGAGTGTACAAATTTTTGTGCACTGGGCCCCTAGTCTCAACATAATGGCCTAAGAGTTCATCCATGTTGTCCCCAATGGCAGCAGTTCCTTCTTTTTTATGGCTGAATATTATTACATGTATTGATTCATCTTCTTTATCCATTCATCTGTCAGTGGACCCTTAGGTTGTTTCCACATCTTGGTTATTATAAGAAACTAGAGGCCCAGTGCACAAAATTTATGAATTGGTAGGGTCCCTAGGCCTGGTCAGTGATCAGGGACAATTGGGGCCTTCTGGCTGCTTGTTGGGGCCTTCCTTCCAGCTGCCACTGGGGCCTCCCTTCCCCTACTGCTGACCAGAGCCTCTCTTCCCTGGCTGCCAGCTGCTGGCCAGGGCCTTCCTTTGTTCCACGCCACCCCCTTGCGGTCAGCACATGTCATACTGAGCAAACGAACTCTCAATCTCCTGGTCAAACTTCCAAGGGGACACTTTGCATATTAGCCTTTTATATATATAGATGTGCAATAAACATGGATGTGCATGTGTTTTTTTGAGATAGTGATTTAATTTCCTTTGGATAATAGAAGTAGAAGTGCTAGATCATATGGAATTTTAAAAAATAAATACACATATATTTTACTGTTGACAGTATTACATATGTCCCCCATATCCCTCCCTTTACCCTCCACCCAGCCTGGAATTTCAATTTTTAATGTTTTGAGGGACCTCCATACTGTTTTCTATTGTGGTTGCACCAATTTACATTCCCACTAATAGTGAATAATTCCCTATTTCTTCATATCTTGTCATCACTTATTATTCCTTCTTTTTGAGAAGAGCTATTCTAACAGGTGTAAGGTGATATCTCATTGACTTCTCAGTGATACTGAGCATCTTTTCATATATTTGTATGTTTTCTTTGAAAACTGTTTATTCGGATACTCTGCTCATTTTTAATTAAATTGTTTGGGGTTTTGTTTGTGTTTTGCTATTGAGTTATATGAATTTTTATGTATTTTGGATATTAACCCCTAATCAGATACATGGTTTCCAAATATTTTCTCCCATTCCATTGGTAGCCTTTTATTTCATTCATTGTTTCCATGGTTTTGCAGAAGCTTTTATTTGGATTAGTCCCACTCGTTTACTTTTACTTTTAGTATCAAATTCAAGAAATCATGCCAAGACCAATGTTAAGAAACTTCCCCTTATTTTTTTCCCTAGGAGTTTCATGGTTTCAGATCATGCATTCAAGTCTTTAATCCATTGTTTTAGTTGATTTTGTATATGGTGTAAGATAGTGATCAAATTTCTTTTTTTTTTATTGCTTAAAGTATTACAAAGAGTATTGCATATGTATCCTTTTTTCCTCCCTTGACCTTCCCCCAGCCTCCCCTACCCCCCAGTGTCTTGTGTCCATTGATTATGCTTATATGCATTTATACAAGTCCTTCAGTTGATCTCTTAACCCTCCCCCCAAGCCTTCTTTTGCATGTAACTGTTCAGTTTTCACACCATTTATTGAAGAGACTATCCTTTCTCCATTGTATATTCTTGGTTCCTTTCTCATAAGTTATTTGACCTTAAATGTGTGGGTTTACCTCTTCAGCTTTCTATTCTGTTCCATTGATCTACGTGTCTGTTTGAATTTCAGTTCCATACTGTTTTGGTTACTGTAATTTTGTTCTCCTTGCTCAAGATTACTTTGGATGATATCTAGTTTAGTCTATTTCTCCGAGAAATGCCATCAGAATTTTGGTGGGGGTTGCATTAAATCTGTAGATCACTTTGGATAGTATGGACATTTAAACAATATTAATTATTTCAGTCCATGAACATGAAATACCTTTCCACTTAGCTGGGTATTTAATTGTTTTCATCAATGTCTTAAAGGTTTCAGCATAGATATCTTTCACCTCCTTGGTTAAACTTAGTCCTAAGTATTTTATGGATTTAGTGCAAATGTAAATGGAATTTTCTTAATTTTTATAGCTTTTTTGGGGGGAGAGAGTACCAAATTACTGTATTTGAAGGAATGGTACAGATGAAAGACATGCATGTCTGATTAATAATTTCTAATAGTTCATTATTAATACAGACACAACTGATTTTTATATATTGATTTTCAGTTCTGCAACTTTACTAAATTTGTTTGTTCTAACTTTATTTTTGGTGGAGTCTTTAGTGTTTTCTATGTAAAATATTATGTCACTGGCAATTAGAGAAAGTTTTACATCTTTCTTACCAATTTGGATGCCTTTGACTTCTTTTTATAGCCTAATTGCTATAGCTAGGACTTCTAGTGCTTTGTTGAATAAGAGTGGCGAGAGTGGGCATCTTTGTCTCCTTCCTCATCTTAGCTTTCAGCTTTTCACCATTGAGTATGATATTAGCTGTAGACTTGTCACATGTGGCCTTATTATGTTAGAGTAGTTTCCTCTATATCCCCTTTGTTAGGAATTTTTATCATGAATGGATGTTGAATTTTATCAAATGCTTTTCTATATCTATTGAAATTATCATATGATTTTTTTATCCTTCATTTTGTAAATGTAGTGTATCACATTTGATTTGTGGATGTTGAACTATCTTTGCATCTTCAGAATCAATTCCACTTAATCGTGGTGTATAACCCTTTTTATACATTGTTGAATTAACTTTATTTTTAATGTAATATCTGGTTTTAATATAACCAGTTTTAATATTTTATTGAGGATTTTTGCATGTTTTCATCAAGGTATTGTCTTATAATGTTCTTATAGTTTTCTTTTATGGTTTTATCAGAGTAATGCTGGCCTCATAAAATGAGTTTAGAGTGTTCCCTCCTTTTTTATCTTTTGAAAGAGTATGAGAATGAATAATATTAATTCTACTAGAGGCCTGGTGCATGACATTTATGCACGGGAGGGGAGGCGGGCCTCAGGCCAGCCTACGTCCTTATGGGGAACTGGCCTAAGCAGCAGTCAGACATCCCCCGAGGGGTCGTTAGCACTGCCACTGAGGCCGCAAACGCTCCCATCACCACCACTGTGCTCCCCAGCCATGAGCCTGGCTTCTGGCTGAACAGTGATCCCCCTGTGGGAGCACACTGACCACCAGGGGGCAGCTCCTGCATTGACTGTCTGTCCCATGGTGGTCAGTGCGCATCATAGAAGTCGTTCTACTGTTCAGTCTATTTGCATATTAGCCTTTTATTATAGAGGATTTTAAATGTTTGGTAGGATTCACCAGTGAAGCCATCTGGTTCTGAACTTTTGTGTGTTGGGAAGTTTTCTATTACTAACTGAAGTCTCCTTCTATAGTTGATCTCTTCAGATTCTCTATTTCTTCATGATTCAGTCTTTATAGTTTGTATGTCTTAAAATTTATTTCTTCTAGGTTGTCCAATTTGCTTGCATGTAACTGTTCATAGAAGTCTCTTATATGATCCTTTGCATTTCTGTGGTATCAGCTGCAATGTCCCTCTTTCTTTTCTGATTCATTCTCTCTTCCCTCCCCACTTCCTTCCACTCTCTCCAAAAACCAATGGAAAAAATATCCTCGGATGAGGATTAACAAAAAAAAAAAGTTCTCAGTTTTATTGATTTTTTTTCTATTGCATTCTTAGTCTCTGTTTCATTTGTTTCTGGTTTTATATTTATGTTAACTTTAGACTTTGTTCTTTTTTTTCTAATTTCCTAAAATGTAAAATTAGGTTGTTTGAGATATTTCTTGTTTTTAATGTTTATCACTGTGAATGAACTTCTCTTAGAACTGCTTATGCTGTATCCCCTTAATTTTGGTATGTTACATTTCTATTTTCATTTTTCTCAAGTTATTTTTTTAATTTGTCTTCATCTTGTTTGACACATTGATTGTTCAGTAACATGTTTAACCTCTACACAGTTGTGATTTTTCCAGTTTTCTTCTTATAAAATTGATTTCTAGCTTCATAATATTGTGGTCAGAAAAATGCTTGAAATAATTTGTCTTCTTAAATTTATTATGACTTGTTTTGTGGCCTAACATATGATGTATCCTGAAGAATATTCCATTTGCATTTGAGAAGAGGGTATATTCTACTGCTGTTGATGGAATGTTTTACAAATGTGTGCTAAGTCCATCTGGTCTAATGTATCATTTAAGTTCAATGTTTCCTTATTGATTTTCTAAGGATGTATTTATTGATGAAAGTAGAGTATTAAAGCCCCCCATTATTATTGTATTGCTATTTCTACCTTTGTTTTTTATAATTAGGTCCTCCTAAGTAGGGTGCATAAATATTAACAAATGCTATATTCTCTTGCTGGATTGACCCCTTTAACATTATATAATGAAATTCTTTGTCTGTCATTACAATCTTTGTCTTAAAATTTATTTTGTCTAATATAAGTATTAATACCTTGTTCTCTTTTGGTTTCCAATTAATGGCACATCTTTTTCCATCCCTTCACTGTCAGTCTGTGTGTGTCTTTAAAGCTGAAGTGAGTTTCTTATATGTAGTACATAAATTAATCCTATTTTTAAAAAAAGAAAATTTTTTTCATTGATTTTAGATAGCGGGAGAGGGAAAGAGAGAATATCAATGATGAGAGAAAATCATTGATAGGCTCCATCCTCTATGCCCCCCAATGGAGATTGAGTCCAAAACTCAGGCATGTGCCCTGACCAGTAATTAACCACTGACCTCCTGGTTCATAGGTTGATGCTCAACTGATTCAGCCAGGGTGAATCCTGTTTTCTTAACTCACTCAGTCACTCTGTCTTTTGATTGGAGAATTTAGTCCATTTATAATTAAAGTAAATTCATAGGTATCTTATTGACATACTGTTTTCTGGCTGTTTTTGTAGTTCTTCTGTTCTTTTTTTCTTGTCTTGCTCTATTTTTCAGTTATGTTTTTTAATGAAATTTATTGGCATAACACTGGTTAAAAATTTGGGGGTGGAAGAACCAAGATTGTGGTGTAGGTAAACATTTGTACTTGCCACCTCCCACAACCACATCAAAATTACTAAAATACTAAAATACAGAACAACCGTCATTCAGAACCACCTTAAAACTGGCTGAATAGAAGTCCTACAACTAGGGAAATAAAGAAAAAAAGCACACAGAGACTGGTGCAGGGGTGGGTGGGTAGGTGGAGGCACAGAATGGGCTGGTCCAATACCCACATGTGGCATTTATTTAATTAGGAAGGAGATAGTCTCTGTGGAGGCTGCCTGTGAGCAGCAAGAGGTCCAAGCCTCATACCAGAACCCAAGCCCAGGCTCCCAGCCCTGGGAAAAGAAGTCCCCATAATTATGGACTATAAAAACCAGTGGTATTGGGGCTCAGTGACATGGAGGCTGCTAGAGAACCAGCTGTTCCACTTAAAGGGCTGGCACATGAACTAAACTTACAAGATCCCACTTCCTCTGAGCACTAGTGAAGGGCAAGGCACTGTGGACACAGATGCATACAAGGAGAAACTAGACTATCTGACATCAGGGCAGGAACTCGGGGGCAGCTCTCTCCCTGACAGGTGCTGGCAAAGGTCATCATTCCTGTGCTGGGACCTCCCCTGTTGCAGGGCTGACTGGCACCCATATCTGAGTCTCAATCAGCCTGAAGCACACTGTTTGCTTCACCTGGGGATTCCCTGAGACTCTGACCCATCCAATTTTCAGCCCTACCCAAGCTATTTGCATTAATTTTTCCATATGAATGGCCTCCTCTGGCTAAGGCTTCATACTTTTCTAAAGTCTCTCAAACAACCTGCAGCTGGTGACAGCATGCCCAAAACCTATCAATAAAAGGCGCAAGATCTGGCACTATCACCAGCTTGCCTTGCTTCACAACTGGACTTCACCCCCTGCAGAGCAGCTCTCTCACTGTAGTTGCAACTGGTCCTCACAGCCAGTTGGTCTGGGGGTCATCTCCTCCCAGAGACACAACAGTAATCAAGGCTCAACTACAAGACTGTGCATATAGCCCACACAAAGGCACACCTAGAGTGCTCAGCTCAGGTGACTGGGGAGGCTGAACCACTGGGCCCTACAGGACACCTATTACACAAGGCCACTCTACCAACTCCAGGAGACATAGCAGCTCTACCTAACATATAGAAACAAATACAGAAAAGCAACCAAAATGCGGAGACAAAGAAACATGTCACAAATGAGAGAAATGGAGGCAAGCAAACTACAGACTTCAAAACAATGTTATAAGGTTACTCAAGGATCTTGATGAGGCTTTTAAGGATCTTAGTGAGACTGGAAAGACATGAAAAGGACCAATCAGAAACTAAGCATACACTAACTGAAATAAAGAAAAATTTACAGGGATTTAATAGTAGAGTAGAGGATTCAGAGAATCAAATTAATGATTTGGAATATGAGGGAAGCAAAAAGCACCCAATCTAAAGAGCAAAAAGAAAAAATATGAAGAAACTGTAAGGAGCGTCTGGGATAACTTCAAGAATATAAACATTTGCATTATGGGGGTACCAGAAGGAGGAGAGAGAGAGAGCGCGCAAGATATTGAAAACCTATTTGAAGAAATAATGACAGAAAATTTCCCCTGGTGAAAGAAATAGACTTACAGTCCGAGAAGCACAGAGAATCCCAAATAAGAGGAATCCAAAGAGGCCCACCAAGACACATCTTAATTAAAGTGCCAAAGGTTAAAGACAAAGAGAGAATCTTAAAAACATCAAGAGATGCCCTAACCAGTTTGGCTCAATGGATAGAGTGTTGGCTTGCGGACTCAAGGGCCCCAGGTTTGATTCTGATCAAGGGCATGTACTTTGGTTGTGGGCACATCTCCAGTGGGGAGGGTGCAGGAGGCAGCTAATCGATGTTTCTCTCTCATCAACGCTTCTAACTCTCTATCCCTCTCCTTCCTCTCTGTAAAAAAAATCAATAAAATATATTTTAAAAAACATCAAGAGAAAAGCAGTTAGTTACCTATAAGGGAGAGCCCATACGACTATCAGCTGATTTCTCAACTGAAACTTTGCAGGTCAGAAGGCAGTGGCAAGAAATATTCAAAGTAATGAATATAAGGACCTACAACCCAGATTACTCTACCCAGCAAAGCTCTCATTTAGAATTGAGGGCCAGATAAAGAGCTTCTCAAACAAAAAATTAAAGGAGTTCATCACCACCAAACCAGTATTATCTGAATGTTGAGGGGTATTATTTAAGAACAAGAAGAAGAGATTTAAAAAATATGAACAATAAAATGGCAACAAATACATATCTATCAACATATCTATCAATTGAATTTAAAAATCAAAATGAATAATAAATCTAATGAACAAAATAAAATGGTGAATAAAACAGAATCAGAGGTATGGAAGCATGGAACAGACTGAGGAATCTCAGAGGGAAGGGGGCAAGGAGGTGGGAAGAGATTAACCAAAGATCTTACCTATGGACACAGACAGTAGGGTGGTGAAGGCTGTGGTGGGGCAGGAATCAGGTGGAGGGGGTCAATGGGCAGGGGGAAGGAGGGCAGCTGTAATATTCTCAACAATAAAGATTTTAATTTTCATGTGTACAAGATTATAATTCAACATCTGTGTATTCTGCTAGTACTATGTGCCCCCACCCAAAGTCTAGTTTCCTTCTATTACCATATATTTTATTCCCTTCACCTACTTTGCTCCTCCCCCTTCCCCTCTGGTAACCTCCCTCCTCTTGTTTGTAGTTAAGGATTTGCTTTTATTTATTTTATCATTTCATTTGGTACTTTTTGTTTACATTTTACATAATCTAATAATATATCAATCGAATCTAAAAATCAAAATGAACAAGAAATCTAATGAACAAAATAAACTGATGAGTAAGACAGAATCAGAAGCATGGAAGCACGGAACAGATTTCAGGAATCTTATACACCTGAAATTATGAGTGAAATATGATTTTATCTGACATTTTCCATCTGACATTTCATTTAGCATAATACTCTTAAAAATCCATCCGTATTTCATCTTTTATATGGCTAAGTTGTATTCCATTACACACACACACACACACACACTGTAGTATTGTGTATACACACATATGTATATATCACATTTTCTTTATTCAGTCATCCACAATGGACACAGATTGTTTCATGTGTTGGCTATTGTAAATAATGCTGAAATGAATATAGGGGCACATATATATTTACAAATAAGTTTTTTCATATTTGGGCAGTAAATATTCAAGATATTGATTGCTGGGTAATATGGTAGATCTATTCTTAATTTTTGAGAAATCTTCATACTGTTTTTCAGAGTGGCTGCAGTAATTTACATTCCCACCAACATGTAGTAAGTTCTCTTTTCTCCAACACTTATTCTTATCTTTTTATTATTTTTATTTTTTAAAATATATTTTATTTTTTTACAGAGAGGAAAGGGGAGGGATAGAGAGCTAGACACATCGGTGAGAGAGTCACATCAATCAGCTGCCTCCTGCACACTCCCCACTAGGGATGTGCCTACAACCAAGGTACATGCCCTTGACCGGAATTGAACCCAGGACCCTTGAGTCCGCAGGCCGACACTCTATCCACTGAGTCAAACCAGTCAGGGCTCTTGTCTTTTTTTTTATAATAGCTATTCTAAGGGGTGTGAAATGGTATCTCATTGTGGATTTGATTTTCATTTCCCTAATAACTGGTGATGTTGAACATATTTTCATAGGTCTGTTGGCCATCTCTTTATGTCTTCCTTGGAAAACTGTCTATTCAACTTCTCTGCCCATTTTTTATTCGGATTGTTTTATTTTGTTATTGTTGTTGAGTAGTGTGAGTACTCAAAGTGGATTGAAGACCTGAACATAAGATCTGAGGCAATAAACTACTGAGAAGAAAACATAGTCATTAAACTTATGGACTTTGGTCCTAGAGGAAGTTTTGTGAACTTGACCCCAAAGGCAAGGGAAGCAAAAGCAAAACCATCAAACTAAAAAGCTTCTGCACAGCAAAAGAAACTGTCAACAAAACCAAAAGATAACAAACCAAATGAAAGAAGTCATTTGTTCTCTTCTTTTTTGATTTGATGGTTTTCTGTAGTGGTATGTTTAGATTCTTTTTCTCTCTTTATTTAAAAAAAATCCTACTAGTACAATAAACAGGTGGCAAGGAATATGGTTAAGATAACACAGCAGATAACAGGGACCCGGGAGTCCCCTTCGGCAACTATCTGGGTATGCTTTTGATGACTTTGATTAATGAAGCTGCCATCCTTTCTGAGGAGCAGATTAGGATAGCTCTGCTTTTCTGCAGGTGTGTTGAGAGATGGAAACTCCGAGAAAGGCAGGGTTAGACCACATCCCAACAGGGAAAGCAAAGGAGGCTTAAGCTCAGTGTCCTAAATGCCCCAGGTGTTACCCACACATGTCCCACCCCCACTCCTGTTGAGGATCTAAATAGCCTTTCCAGGCCCAATCTTGACATCTCCCTGACACAAAAGAAACACATTGCTTTACTTTTATGACTGAAATATTGCTCATATTTATTGAAAAAGAAGAACATACTGCAGCTGTGGAGACCCAGCTTTCACAGTTCCGCAAACACTGACTGTAAATCACCCTTAGGCTTGTCATTCCCTTCTGTGAAAGCAAAACTGCCCTAAGGAAATGTCCCCAGGAAGACTAACCTAGAAGATGCACCTTCTCTTGTACCCCACTAGGAAATATACAGCTAATAAAGTGCTGGCAGAAGCTTGGAAGTGAAGTGCTCTTGAGCAAACAGTTCCAATGCCATTCAGTCCAGGGCATATGTCCCTGAGGCAGGAGCCTGCCACCAAGACCCAAGTGGCACAAAGTCCACCCCCAAGACTGGTTGCCAGCAGAACTAAAGTCTTACAGTAACTGCCATTGCCAATGTTGAAGACAATAATTAGGCCTGTACTGTCATGGGTGATTTGGGGGCAGCTGATCCCCCAGTGAAGGGCCAGAAGCTTCTCTCTGGAAAAGTGGGGGAGGGAAACGTGGTTTGGAGGTCCAGCAATAGATGATAACCAAGAGAGGACTCTCAACTGACCTCTCACTAACACAACTAGGGCTTGGTTGAATGTGCCTAAGTAAAGAGCTCAAATGGCAGGTATAGTGAACACTCTGCTTTTTACTTGTAGGACTGTCTTTAAAGGTTTCTGTCCCAAGAGGATGAGTGTTTTGATTGTGTACAGGTGTATAGATTGTGTATAGGTGCACAAATGTACAAACATTACTCCAGGACAAAGCCAGTCCTGGTGGATGGCAAGTGTTTGCATAAAGAAGCAAGAGATCGGAGCACCTGGAACAAGCCCTTTGGGAACCTGGATGGGAATAAGGTAAGGTCATCTGACCCCAATACGTAAGGAAGTGTCTTTATAGAAGACAGCTCACCTTGAATTCAGAAAAAGTTGAAAGAAATTACTGAGCAAACAGAAGTTAAAATTTAGAAGGGGCAAAGTATAACTTCAGGTTTTTCAACTTCAGAATGTGGTGTGATGAAACCATTCAGGTCTCTAAAAGCCATGTCTCTCTTGATTAAAGCTGGTATTAGAAAGTGGGTATAATTTCTCTTTTTAATGACCAATGGCCAACTCAGTTCCCCTACCTGTGCTGAGCTCATTAAGTCTAATGTGCCTCAGCTGTGAGAAAACGCTGGCCTGAGGAGGGACACTCTGTTCATGTTACTTATAGGCATCCTTGGGTGCTTAGCAAGGCCAGCATCCTCTTCCAAAGATCAGAAAATGAGACACCAGATGGTTTCGTGATGTGATTCCATGACGTGATTCACTCCTCAGAACTAGTAGTTGTTCTGTAGCTTGGAGCTACAACCATACTACCTTCTCTTTTGAAATAAGCCCAGGCTCCGTGATGTCTCATGCATTTAGAGGGTCTAAAATGTCCTTTGCATTTCGCAGGCTGCTCTCAGAAGCTGAGGACAGGCCCTAGGCAAGCACACAGCCTCCAGGATGCTGCCGCCTCTGGACTTCAAAGCACTGTGTCTGGGACCAGGCCAGGTACAGGCAATAAGACTTCCCCTTTAAACCAGCTAGACACTACCAAGTGCATAGTAAAAGTATCTTCTACAAGATCTGAAATATGTGTATGTCCAACCCCATCATCACCTTCCATTCCCTGGAGAGAGGCAATGCACCCAGCAGTGTGGCTGAGGCACCGCAGGGTCCCAGCTATCCCCGCAAGTAGGTGCTGCCTGCAGGCTCCCGCCTGAGGGCATTGATGTGCGGGAGGGCTCCTGCTGTGGCTGCCAGCTTCTCACTGAGCTTCTGGTTCACCAGTTCCAGGTGGCGGCCGTTCTTCCGCGCCTGCCTCAGAGACCGCTTGACCTTCTTCACCCGGTCCCGGAGCTGCCTGTTCCGCTTCTCGAGTGTGGCCACCTTCTGCTGCAGTTTCTTGACGTGGTCCTCCTCCTCAAACAGGGCCTTCTGCACCGAGGAGCACATGAGCTGGGGAGATAGACACCATGGAGAGAGAGGGAGGTGAGCTCCAGGAAACCGGCCCAGGTCAGCCCCAGTGCCCGGCCACACAGACCCTAATATCACCCACAGTGCTGACTCCAGCACAAGGTCACCCCTCATGACCCCTTCCTCAGTTTCACCCTGTGGATCCCGCCCTGACCTCAAACATACACAGGGCCCCTCCTGTGCTTTCTATACTTGAATTCCTTGAATAATCTTGTTTTACAAGGATATTCTAAATACTTATCAGTCCTATCAAAAAAGAAAGCTTCAGTGAATCAAGAAGTAAAAGACCAAAACCAGAGACAGAAAAATGCACAAAGAATATGGATAGTTCATAGGGAAGGTATTATAAATCTCTCTTAAACATGGGAAGGGCATCTTAGCCTCCTCCATCATAATAAGATCCATACAAATTAGAGCTACAATGAATTGCTATTTTTCGCAGGCTGGTAAAATCAAGCAGTGAGGATGTGGGGAAATAGGCGTCATGTACTGTAGGTAGAGTGTAAACTGCTGCAAAAAGCAATCTGGTTACATCTATCAAAGTGAGAGCTTCCTGTACCCTATGATCTGGTAATTCTGGGCTTTTTCTCATAGAAATACTCCCACATGTGGAAACTGCCACATGCACAAATACATGACAGTATTGTTTGTTATAAGAAGACTGAGAAGTG
This sequence comes from Murina feae, assembly GCA_004026665.1. NCBI lineage: Eukaryota > Metazoa > Chordata > Mammalia > Chiroptera > Vespertilionidae > Murina > Murina feae. Next base: position 31,232 of record PVJC01010545.1, read on the forward strand.
ATGTTAGCGTCATGGTGGCTTAAGACATCCTTGTTTTGTCCCACCTGCCAAAAACAACAATTTAGTATCCAAGTGTGAACAAAAGTGCCATCGTGGGAGCTGGGGATTCAGCAGCCTTAGTGCAATGGACCCAGGAGGAGACTCGCCTGCCCATGCATCAGACAGACCTTGGTCCCAGCTGTGGAGCCTGCAGTGGTCCATGAATTGGCTCCAAGCCCCTCTCAGGCAAAGGACCTCAAAGCAGATATACAGATTGCCAACACATATATGAAAATATATTTAACATCACTAGTCATCAAGGAAATTAAAATCAAAACTATAACAAGGTATCATCTCACTCATTAGAATGGCTATCATCAAAAACTAAGTGATAAGTTATGATTCAGGATGGTGACATAGGAGAATTCCAAACTCTCCTCCCACCATAGATGCACCAAATGTACAGCTACATACAGAACAGTTTCCTATAAAGAAACCTAACAACTAAATGACTAACTCCTACTCATTGGGCAAATTAGAAGGAAAAAAACCCACACTGAAATGGGAGAGAGAGCCGAGACACAAGGCTGACACAAACCCCTGGTGTGGGGAGGGAACTTACAAATCCCCGCTTCTCCTTAAGGACTGAAGGGTCTGAACCACATGATAAGGGTTCCAACTTTTTCGACCTGTTTTTTGGAGATGAATCCCCAAGGACAGCCAGTGGGGCTTGTGTCCACAAGGCTACAGCAAGCTGAGAAACAGTTCTTACAGGACTCCCACGGGGACTCGCCCACCCCAGGGCCCAGCACAGAGGCAGCGCACTGAAGAGCACCCAGTCTTTCTGTGAAAGAGGCCTACTTGCTTATCTTAAAGTTGCAGCCCGAGAGGCTTCTCATTAAGTTCACATCTAGAAAGCTACTGTAAACCCCTCCAAACACTGTGGGCTCGGCCTCTGCCTTGCTCCAGGTGACTGGTACCACTCAGAGGGAAGCTTGGGCACACATTTGATGCCCCAGTGGTCATGGCTGTGCCCAGGGGACATTCCTTGATCACTTGGTTTTGGTAGCCAGTGGGGCTTATGGTTGCAGATCCCACAGGACTGTAGAAAGTAGAGAAACAGTTTTTAACCGGCTACCTGACTCGGTACAGTGGGGACAATGTTGTAGGCCACAGATTGAAACCCACTGTGATCTAGCACAGTGAGAACCAACCCAAGGGCCTTCGAGCATATCAATAAACATGCACATGGGAGAACCAAGATGGCAGCATGAGGCATATACCTAAATGCGCAGCCTCCCACAACTACATTATGAAAATACAGCTATAAAGATAAACGGCCATCCTCCAGAACCAAGGGAGGGGAAGCTTTACAACTAGGAGGCAAGAAAAGGAGTGCATTGAGACTGAGTAGAAGTTCCTGGCCAAAACTGAGAGGTATGGACGCGCATGAAATGAATGCAGCGCGGGCAGAAGGGGGGGGTGGCAGCACCTGGGTCTGTGGCTTGGAAGGAGATTATAAATTCTGGGGTCGCACTGAGTGTGATGTGGGCTGTCAGGAAACGGGATGGAAGACGAGTGGCATTCTAGCAGAACTGTTCACAGTGATCACTGACGCGGAGACTCGGGGACTCAGGGGCGCACAGACGCCAAATCCAGGAGAAGCTGCGGAGTCGGCGGAGGGGCAGCCATTGTGGGTTGCTTCACCCTGGTGATTCTGAGACCCCGCCCCACCCAACTTACAACGCCGCCCAAGCTGTGTGTCTGCCTGCCTGCAGCATAACCTAAGGGACTGCAGCTGGGACAGAACTCCAAAAGTTCCAAACCCCAAACAATGAGGAGAAAGGCCTGCAGGTCATTTCCTCCCAGTGATACCTCCCAGTGATAACTACAACAAGACTGTGCACCGAGCCTTCAAAGGCGTACAACAAGAGTGTCCACCCCAGGTGATTGGGGAGGCTGAATCACTGGGCCCTATAGGACACCTAGCACAGAAAGCCACTCTATCAACACAGGGAAGCAGCCAAAATGCAGAGACAAAGAAACAGATCACAAATGACAGAAATGAAGGAAAGCAAACTACTGGATATAGAGTTCAGAACTATGGTTTTAAGGCTTTTCAAGAATCTTCTAGAATCTGCCAATAAACTTAGTAATATTATACAGAGATCCAACAGCAGCTAGAGGTTTGCAATAATCAAGTCAAAGATTTGAAACATGAAAAAACAAAAAGCACCCAACTGGAAGAGAAAAAAGAAAAAAAGAACCCAGAAGTGTGAAGATAGTGTAAGGAGCATCTGGGAAAACTTTAAGCATACCAACATCAGAATTATAGGGGCACCAGAAGAAGAGAGAGAGCAAGAGATTGAAAACCTATTTGAAGAAATAATGACAGAAAACTTCTCCTACCTGGTGAAAGAAATAGACTTACAAGTCCAAGAAGCGTAGAGGATCCCAAACAAAAGGAATCCAAGGAGGACCACACCAAGACACATCATAATTAAAATGCGAAGGGCAAAAGACAAAGAAAGAATATTAAAAACAGCAAGAGAAAAACAGTTAGTTACCTACAAGGGAGTACCCATAGGACTGTCAGCTGATTTCTCAACAGAAACCATGCAGGCCAGAAGGGAGTGGCAGGAAATATTCAAAGTGATGAATAGCAAGAACCTACAACCAAGATTACTCTACCCAGCAAGGCTATCATGTAAAATTGATGGTCAGATAAAGAGCTTCACAGACCAAAAAAAAACTAAAGGAGTACATCACTACCAAACCATGATTATTTGAAATGCTGAAGGGCATTCTTTAAGAAGAGAAAGAAGAAGAAAAAGATAAAAATAAAAAGTATGAACAACAAAGGGACAACAAATACATATCTATCAACAAGTGAATATAACAAATCAATAGAAATATCTGATGAACAGAATATACTGGTGAATAGAATATAAGTAAGGACATAGAAAGGGAATAGACTGACAATTCTCAGGCAGAAGGGGACATGTGGGGAATGGGAAGAGAATGGACAAAAATCTTACATCTATGGATGAAGACAGCGGTGGGGTAAGGGCACAGGGTGAGGGGGGGGATCAGGTGGAGGGGAGCTATGGGGGTTAAAAAAAAGGAACATCTGTAATAATCTGAACAATAAAGATTTAATTAAAAAAAATAAACATGTACACTAAGAAGTCATGGATGACCTAGCTTCTCTTCCAAGATGCCCTCCTGAGTTGTTATGCCAGCAAAATGGAGAAGTATTATGGGGGGAATAACATACATTTCAACATTTTGTTTATTGTGGATACTGCCCTCAGACACCTACCTTTTACTGATCTTCATCCCAATATTAAACTGGTGTTTCTTTCTTCAAACACAGCACCTCTTTGATCCAACAATGGATCATCTTTTAAAACCTACTACACCCAAGGAGGAACTTTACCCAGACCATTGCTGCAACTGAGGAAGACACTGATGCAATTCTGGAAGGATTGTAACATCTATGACTGAATCAGCACCCTTGCTTGGGCTTGGAATGATGTGACCAAAGAGTGTATGAATGGCATCTGGAAGAAGATACTCAAGGAGTTCATCCAGGACTTCAAGGAATTTGCCAAGGATGAGGTGCCTGCAGAAATCAAAGCTGTGGGTGAGGATGACATTGAGGAGCTCCTAGAGGAATTGACTCATGGGAAACAGGAAAGCATTGTTGAAGAAGGAGCAAGAGAAAAGGAAACTACAGAAAAAGAAAAGGAAGAATCCTCAATAGAACTCACAGTGGAGAGCTTAGTAGAAGCTTTTGCAGTCCTCCGGAAGCTCCTTAAAAAGTTTGAAAACATGGACCCCCAACACCAAAAGGTTTTCATTAATAGAGAGGAATGTTCATGTTGCATCACCTATGATGAAAAAAAGAACCCAGCAAACCATCATGGACCTGTTTCCGAAAAGAGTGACACCTCCTTCCCGAGGTGTTCCAGAAGCAGGCAGTATTACCACCGGAGATGGCAGCTCCATGTGTGTTGTTGCCCCCAAAGATCTTTTAGTAGGACATAATGTGGAGCTGGGAGCCAGTGATATTGATGATCCTGACTATGTGAGTCTAGGCTAACGTGTGTGTGATTTGTGTCTTAGTTTTTAACAAAAAAAGTTTTAATGGAAAAAAGCTCATAGAATAAAGATATAAAGAGAATATATTTTGTTAGTTCATACATGGAATAAATAATAGAAGAAATTGGTTTTTAAAAAAAGATACTTTTGTACAGCTGTACAATGTCTTCGTGTTTTATACTAAGTATTATTACAAAAAAGCAAAGTAAAAAAGTTAAAATAAAGGTTTATTTGTTATACATTTAGTGTAGCCTGTGTGTACAGTGATGTCCTAGGCCTTCACATTCTCTCACCACTCATCCAGAGCAACTTCCAGTCATGGTAAGTGCCCTATTCAGGTGTACCATTTCTTATCTTTTATACTATACTTTTACTGTATCTTTTCTGTTTAAATATGTATAGATACACAAATATTTACTACCAGAGGCCCGGTGCACAAAAATTTGTGCACTTGGAGGTGTCTCTCAGCCCAGCCTGTGCCCTCACAGTCTGGGACCCCTCGTAAGAGATCCACCTGCTGGCTTAGGCCCGCTCCCCAGGGGATTGGGCCTAAGCTGGCAGTCAGACATCACTCAGGCAGCCCAGGAGCCCTCAGGGGATGTCTACTTGCCAGTGGGGAGCAGGCCTAAGCTGCAGTCGGATATCCTTAGTGCTGCTGATAGAGGCTCCCACCACCACCACTGTACTGGCAGCCATCAGCCTGGCTTATGGATGAGCAGAGCTCCCCCTGTGGGAGTGCACTGACAACCAGGGGCAGCTCCTGCATTGAGCATCTGTCTCCTGGCGGTCAGTGTGTGTCATAGTGAGCATTCATTCCCAGTCGTTCTGCTGTTAGGGTCAATTTGCATATTACCCTTTTATTATATAGAATAGAGGCCTGGTGCATGGGTGGAGACCCGGCTGGTTTGCCCTGAAGGGTGTCCTGATCAGGGTGGGGGTCCCACTGGGGTTCCTGGTCAGCCTGGGTGAGGGGCTGAGAACTGTTTTCAGACTAGCTACACCCCCTTCATGGAGGGGGGTCCTGCTGGGGTTCCTGGCCAGCCTGGGTGAGTGGCTGATGGCTGTTTGCAGGCTGGTCAAGCCCCCCAGCAGGAACCCTCACCCCATAAGGGTGGGGCCATCCTGAGTGAGGGGCTAATGGCTGTTTGCAGGCTGGCCACAGCCCCCAGTGACCCAAACTCTCAGCGAGGCTGGCTCAAAGCAGGTATCTGGGGTTTGTTTATCTTCTATAATTGAAACTTTGTTGCCTTGAGCAGAGGCCAGAGCCTGCCTAGGCAGGCAGCTTCCTCCATCACTGGGGCAACAAAGCCTCCTGTTTGCTCTAGCTCTGTGGCTGCTGGTGGCCATCTTGGTTGGGTTAATTTGCATATAGTCACTCTGGCTGGTGGGCGTGGCTTGGGATGTAGCAGAGTGATGCAATTAGCATATTACTCTTTTATTAGATTAGATTGTGTTACAATTGTCTAGAGTATTCAATACAATAACATGCTGTACAGATAGTCTGGACATATAGTCATGGACATATAGTCTGGGTGTGTAGTAGGCTGTACCCACTAGGTTTTTGTAAGTGTACTCCATGATGTTTACACAGTGATAAAATCACTAATAACATATTTCTCAGAATGTATCCCTGTCCTTAAGTGATGCCTGTCTGTAGTAAGTGACAGCTTAATCACATATAAAGCCATTATGAAGGTTAAAAGATAAAAGTAGCAAAAATAACTATATCTACAATAATTTGTTAATGAATACACAAGATACAAAAATGTAAATTGTGACTTTAAAAACAAAATGTAGGGGATAAAAAGAGCATTAGAATGTGTTTGAAAATAAGATGGTATAAACTTAAAATAGATATAAATATAAGTGTTTTATGTATACCTCATGGTAACCACAAAGCAAAAGCCTATAAAAGACAAAGGAATCTTAATCATACTCTTCAGAATATCATCAAATCAGAAAGGAAGAGAGCAAGAGAAGAAAGGAATAGAGGAGGTACCAAACAGCCAGAAAACAATTAACAAAATGGCAATAAGTACATACCAACCAGTAATTACTTTGAATGTAAATGGATTAAATTCTCCAATCAAAACACACTGAGTGGCTGAGATGGTTTGGCTCAGTGGACAGAGCATCAGCCTGCAGACTGAAGGGTCTGGGGTTTGATTCCAGTCAAGGGCACATGCTCAGATTGCAGGCTCAATCTCCAGTAGGGGGCATGCAGGAAGTAGCCTATCAATGATTCTCTCTCATCATTAATGTTTCTCTCTCTCCCTCTTTTTTCCTCTCTGAAATAAATTTTAAAAACATATATTTTAAAAATACAAAATAAAAAGAGAGACATCCAACTATATGCTGGTTATAAAAAACTCACTTCAGCTTAAAGGGCATAAACAGACTAAAAGTAAAGGGATGGAAAAAGATATTCCATGAAAATGGAAATCAAAATAAAACTGACTGAGCTACATTTATATCAGACAAATAGATGTTACAACAAGAACAAAGAAGGGCATTAAAAAAATGATAAAGGGATCAATCCAACAAGAGGATATAATATCTGTAAATATTTATTCACCCAATAGAGCAGTACCTAAAGGTACAGGAATGAGCAAAAGTAGGTTTACAGTTATAATAAAATTAATAAGAATAAACTTTCACATACTCATAACTGTAAACCTACTTTTGCCTACCCCTATATAAAACAAATAATAATACCTAAAGGACAGATAGAAATACAATAATAGGGTAGTTTAATACCCTACATTGATCAATATATAGATCATTCAGACAAAATATCAATAAGTAAACATTGATCTGAAGTAATACATTAGACTATATGGACTTAACAGACATATCATGAATATTCCATCAAAAGCTACAGCATTTTTCCTAAGTGCACATGGAACATCCTCCAGGATAGATCTTATGTTAGGCCACTAAATAAGTCTTAATAAATTTAAGAAGATTAAAAGCATATTAAGCGTCTTTTCTACCCACAATAGTATGAAACTAGAAATCAAGTAGGAGAAGAACATTCCAAAATGGCAGCAGAGTAAGTGGAGGCTACACTGGCATGATCCTAGGACCAAACTGGAACTACAACTAAAACACAGAAAGACCGAACAACAGGAGCAGGAAGATGGTGACTGGCACGAAGGTAGGGAGGGAGAGAGTGAGGGAGCGATAGAGGAGTGTGTGGTGTATGAGTGTATGAGCTAGGGACGTTAGATTCTGCAAGTCTTCTAAGGGTCTGCCAATCTTAGATGGTGGAGCCCTGCTCTCAGCACGGACACTCCTGGGCGGCCAGTCCCGGCACAGAGACAAGCCATCTTGAGAAACAGAGCTGCTTGAGACTAGGATCCTGGCCTCAGCACCACCCAGACTGCTCTCAGACAAAAACCAGGACCCTGCAGCCACCGGGGACAGAGACCTGCAACCACAGCTGCAGACCCACAGACACCAAGAATCCAGACATCCTGCTGCAGATCTCTGTGAGTAACAGAGCCCAGTCCCCTCCCTGCAGACTTGTGGCAGCACCATAGTAACTGATAGATCCATCCCTCACACAGGCACACCACAACTACAGGAATTTGAGCCTAGGGAGGCATGGACACCGGGAATCTGTTCCCTGCAGTGCAGCTAGAGGAATTTGAGCCTGGGAGCACAGACACTGGGAATCTGTTCCCAGCAATGCAATCGGGCCGCCAAACCTGAAGTTCATGTAGGGCAGCAGTGCCACCTGACTTCAATTCTGTGCAAGCACACACTGAAGTCTGCTTTCTGCAGCACAGGAGTGGACCTCTTGCCAACACAGTGCTACTGTGCAACCCAGTCCACCAAGCTACCAGGATCCCAATTCTCCAGGTGGGAGGCAGCACTAAGCACCAGTGACTTGACTGTTTCTTATCATGTGCGCCTGGGGTCCCTTACTCCCAGTGCATTCACACTAAGAGCCAGTGACTCCAATTCTTGGTGCATGTGCACATAGGAACCCTGATTCTCAGCGTGAGGCCACAAGAAGCAACAGAGACTCTTATACTGGATTCTCAGGGAATTCTGACTCCTGGCACATGCTAGGGGGCTCTGATTTTTGACACATGCTAGGGGGAGCCTCTGTTTCAGTGTGGTGCAGGTGGGGTCCCTGATTCAAGGTGTGCACATGAAGCCACACTGAGCATTGGTAACACTGACTCTAGGCGAGCCTGGTTCCCACCAACACATGGCGGCCACACATCTTAGTGTTGGAGCTCTTCAGTGACACTAGGGTGGTGCAAAGCTCCCACTTCACACAGCCCAGGCTCATGCAACTTGACACTTGAACCTTCTGGTGATAGTCAGAATGGGGAGATGACACAATCCCTAGAGGAAAGAAAATGAGGAGTCACCAAGAAAGGAAATTAGTGAAATTGAAGCAGGCAACTTGACAGAAAAAGAATTCAGAGTAATGGCTGTACAATTCATTCATCAGATGGATGAGAAAATCAACAACCTATGCAAGAATTAGGAATAAATGAAAAGTGATATAGCTACAATCAAAAACACCATGGAAGGTTTCAACAGAAGACTAGAAGAAGCAGAGGAGCAAATTAGTGAATTAGAAGACAAGGTAGAGAAACAAGCTCAATCTGAACAGCAACTGGAGAAAAAAATTAAAAATCAGGAAGAGAGCTTAAGGGAGCTTTGGGACAACATGAAATGAAGTAGCATATGCATAATAAAGCTGCCAGAAGAACAAGAGCAGCAAGGATTAGAAAATCTATTTGAAGAAATAATGACAGAAAACTTCCCAGATATGGGGAAGAAAACAGTTACTCAAGTACAGAGAGTTCCAAGCAGAATGAATCCCAGAAGACCCACACCAATATACATCATAATAATGATGGCAAATGTCTACAACAAAGAGAGAATCTTAAAGGCTGCAAGAGAGAGACAGAGTTACCTACAAAGGATCCCGCAACAGATTATCAAATGATTTCTCAACATAAACACATCAAGCTAGAAGGGAATGGAAGGAGGTATACAAAGTGTTGCAAAGCAAAGGACTGAATCCAATACCCTATCCAGCAAGACTATCAATCAAAATTGAAGGGGAAATCAGGAGTTTCACAAATAAAATTAAAAAAAGCCTAAAGGAGTTTAACACTACCAAGCCAGCAATGCAAGAAATGCTAAAGGGAATGCTGTAAAAAGAAGAAATAAAAAGGTAAGAAAGAACATAGGCACAAAAAATAGAATTGAACACAAACAAGTACTTTTCAATAATAACTTTAAGTGAAAACGGACTAAATGTTCCAATCAAAAGACATTGAGTGGCTGAATGGATAAAAAGACACAACCCATAAAAATGCTGTCTACAAGACACCCACCTCAGAAACAAGGGAGTCACACAAACTGAAAGTGAAGGGACAGAAAAAATCTTTCATGCAAATGGAAATTTTTTTTAAAAAACTGTGGTAGCGATACTTATATCTGACAAAATAAACTTCAAAGTGAAGGCCATCACAAGAGATAAGGAAGGCTACTTCATAATACTAAAGGGATCGATAGAACAAGAAGATATAACTCTGATAAATATATATGCACCCACTGCAGGAGCACCTAAATACATAAAAAAAACTCCTGGAAGATATCAAGGGAGAGATCGACAACAATACAATCATAGTAGGGGACTTAAACACAGCACTGACATCACTGGATAAATCCTCTAGACAAAAAAAATAGCAATTTTAAATGACTCACTAGATCAGATGGACTTAATTGACATCTTCAGAACATTTCACCCCAAAGCCACAGAATATGTGTTCTCAAGTGCACATGGGACATTTTCAAAAATAGACCACATATTGGGTCACAAGTAAAGTCTTCCCAAATTCAAGAAGATTGAAATCATACCAATCAGCTTCTCAGACCACAATGGCATAATATTAGAAATAAACTACATTAAAAACAATCCAAAAACCTCAAATACTTGGAAGCTGAACAGCATGCTACTAAATGATTGGGTTACCAATGAGATCAAAGAAGAAATTAAAAACATCCTGGAAACTAATGACAATAAAAACACAACAATCCAAAATCTATGGGACACAATAAAAGCAGTCTTGAGAGGGAAGTTTATAGCTCTACATGCCTACCTCAAAAAAACAAAAACAAAAAAATGGTAGTAAATCATCTAACTCTACAACTTGAATAATTAGAAAGAGAGCAACAAGAAAAGCCCAGAGTGAGCAGAAAGAAGGAGATAATAAAGATCAGAGCACAAATTAATGACATAGATACCAAAAAAAAAAAAAAATACAAAAGATCAATGAAACCAAGAGCTGGTTCTCTGAAAGGATAAACAAGATTGATGAACCTCTAGCCAGGCTACCAAGAAGCAAGAGAGAGGACCCAAATAAATAAAATCAGAAATGAAAGAGGCGAAATAACAAGAGACCCCACAGAAATACAAAGGATTTTTAAAAGATACTATGAACAACTCTATTCCAACAAACTAGACAACCTGGAGGAAATGGACATATTCCTAGAAAAATACAACCTTCAAAAACTCAATCAGGAAGATTGTAAAAATCTCAATAGGCCAATAACTATGAAAGAAATTGAAGCAGTCATCAAAAAGCTCCTAGCAAACAAAAGCCCAAGGCCAGACCACTTCACAGGAGAGTTATACCAAGCATTCAAGGAAGAACTAAAACCTATCCTCCTCAGACTATTTCAAAAAATTTAGGAGGAAGGAACACTTCCAAGCTCATTCTATGAAGCCAGCATTACTGTAATACCAAAACCAGATAAAGACAATAAAATGAAAGAGAATTATAGGCCAATATCCCTCATGAACATAGATGCCAAAATATACAACAAAATTCTAGCAAATCATATTCAGAAATACATCAGAAAGATTATAAACCATGATCAAGTAGGATTTATTCCAGGAATGCAAGGATGGTACAATATCCGCAAATCAATAAACATGATACATCACATAAATTGAGAGATAAAAATCACATAGTCTTATCAATTGGCACAGAAAAAGCATTTGACAAAATCCAACATCCTTCCTTGATAAAAACTCTCAGCAAGGTGGGAATAGAAGGATCATACCTCAACATAATAAAAGCCATATATGACAAGCCCACAGCCAACATCACACTCAATGGACAAAAACTAAAACCATTTCCCCTAAGAACAGAACAAGACAGGGATGCCCACTCTCACCACTCCTGTTCAACATAGTACTGGAAGTACTAGCCATTGCAATCAGACAAAAAGAAGAATAAAAGGCATCTGAATTATAAAAGAAGTAAAACTGTCCTATTTGCAGATGACATGATACTGTACATATAAAACCCTAAGACTCCATCAAAAAATTATTTGATTTAATAAATTAATTCGGCAATATAGCAGGATACAAAATTAATGCCAAGAAATCTATGGCATTTCTTTACAACAATAGTGAACTTAGGAAAGAGAGACTAAAAAAGCAATCCCATTTACCATCACAACAAAAAATATTAAGATACCATTTGCATAACGAAGTGGCTTGGAGGTCATTTCCTCTCAATGATCACCTAATACAGAAAGCCACTCTATCAACCCAGAGAAGCAGCCAAAATATGGAGACAAAGAAACAGATCATAAGTGACAGAAATGGAGGAAAGCAAACGACTGGATATAGAGTTCAAAATCACGGTTTTACGGTTTTTCAAGAATTTTCTAGAAACCGCTGATAAATTTAGTGAGACCCTCAATAAATCTAATGAGACCCTCGAGGATACGAAAAAGAACCAACTAGAAATTAAGCATACACTGACTGAAATAAAGAATATTATACAGAGATCCAACAACAGATTAGAGGAACGCAAGAATCAAATCAAAGAACTGAAATACGAAGAAACAAAAATACCCAAATGGATAAGCAAAAAGAAAAAAGAATCCAAAAATATGAAGACAGTGTAAGGAGCCTCTGGGACAACTTCAAGTGTACCAACATCAGAATTATAGGTATGCCAGAAGAAGAGAGAGAGCAAGATATTGAAAACATATTTGAAGAAATAATGACAGAAAACTTCCCCTACCTGGTAAAAGAAATAGACTTCCAAGTCCAGGAAGCACAGAGAATCCCAAACAAAAGGAATACAAAGAGGACCACTCCAAGACACATCATAATTAAAATGCCAAGAGCAAAAGACAAGGAGAGAATCTTAAAAGCTGCAAGAGAAAAGTAGTTGGTTACCTACAAAGGGGCACCCATATGTCTGTCAGCCAATTTCTCAACAGAAA